>CAJHQQ010000227.1:0-280791 GCA_905132885.1 Moricandia moricandioides
TTGAAGTTTAATAAGCAAATTCTACAATTATTGCAAAGGAGAAACCTTTCGACTCTGATAAATAAAATATAAATAAAGATAGAATTCCCTCGATGTTACTTCATGTCGCAGAAACAGCTGCTTCAGTGTCCAGTTTAGCCCTTTTCCTCGGTTGTTCATCTTCTTCAAGGTCCTCGGTAATCTCAGAGTTTTCTTCAGACTCTGCCTCAGCTTCTTCTTCCTTCTCGTTTACACTTGAGGCTTCACCTTCTTCCTTCTTCTTCAGCTTCTCTATCACCTCCATAACTTCTCTGTTGACCTGTTTACACACAGTAACGTTATGGTAATTTCCGGAAACAAACTATTCCTCATTTTGTATGCTCATAATGGTAAAATATAGCGAATGGCTAGATTTTTTGCAACAGTATCACATTTCTTCAAATGGAGGCATCAAATGACATACTCAAGACTATTTGCTGACACTTAATAGTTTAGAAAACTTTACTACTGAACCAACTTCATCCAGTACTAGCAGAGCCTACCAAATCAATACTAATGCAACATGTATTCAAAGAAGTGTGATACGGGAGAAAATAAATCAACCAATGCAAAAAGAGATGATGATGATCATGTTTACCTGAACGTTCTGAAGAAAGTCAGAAATGTCAGTGGGGCAACAAGGGCAGTTCATTATGTTTTTCATTGCACGAAGTGTGCGTCCACCTCTGCTTCTTTCTGTCACCAGAGTCTTCCCAACAAATTTACCCTCTAGACATTCCTTGCAGAAGTTATGTGCACAAGGTGTTGTCAAAGGAAGATTCATCACTTGCCGACAGATTTGGCAACTAAATTCTGCATCAACAGAACAGAAACCCAACAACGGAACAGTCAAATCCAGAGTCCATCAAAGAAAGCATGGTTTTATAATGCACGGAATGGAGAACACAAACGACAACAGAAACTGATAATTGGTAAGCAGAAGAAGAAGCAGAGAGTTGGACACTTGGAACCTTTCAGAAGTTTTTCTCTCAAGGTATTCGAGTGTGCCGCCTTCATGGCTTTCTTCATTATCTTCCTCCCCTCAGGATCCAAAACATTAACTGGCTTTGTGCTAGCAGGTGGAGGCTTCACCCATATCCAACGACCCTCAACTTCCTGATCAAGTAAGCGTATCCGCAGGTACATGGAAGAGATTACAGATAAGGTAAAAGAAAATTTGATATCTGGTGATGCCTAGTAACTTACATCAAAATCCCACGATGGAGTTTCGCTTCTCTCAAACAGGTCTGTTGCGTCCCTAAGCTCTGAGATGTCAGGCAAAGGTCTTGGACGATCTCCATTTTCGTCACTGCAGTATATCACAGTGTTAGACCCAAACACAAAATATAGAAGAAGGCGCTTTCAAAAAGTATATCAAACCTGGTCCATGGAGCTGGCTCGTTATCACATCTAACAAAAAGGTAACGACAGACCTTGAAAGAGCCCTATGGAAAACAGAAGAATAGGTCAGGAAAATAATGAACCTCTGCACAGACGGAGCAGGAGGAAAATTATGGTTGTTAAGCAGTATGCAAACCTGCACTCCAACTTTTCGCCAGCATTTCTCAATCCTGTACACACCATCATATCTAACTCCTGCCTCAGGGGCATATGCAGACCTTTTCTCTTTGTAAGACCTGGTTAAATATGAAGAAAGAAATTAAAAGGTCAGAGTTTATCAATGAAAATAGTTAAAAGTAACTGAAATTATGATCTCAAGTGAAGAGCCAGTTATCTCGAAATATAACTGCATAAGGTTTAAGACAGCTCTTGGACAAACAACCTTTTCTTATTCACTTCATATAGCAATTTTGACGCAAAGAAAAGCATTCCATATTTTTGGTATAAGAACTGAGAATGTGAGAAATGTTCAGAGGTATTGGAATAATGCTCTAATAACAGCTAACCTGACAACGCGAACAGGATAACCCATTTGGCAGCTAACTCTTAACGCTTCATTTGATTTTGTAAATTTCTGATCAGACGACTGTTGTTTGTTGGTCCTTTTGTTGCCGCTGAGGTCTCTTCCTCCACTGTGACACATCCGCACATATTCAAGACAAAACCGAGACAATGAAGCAAGTCAGCTACCAATAAACAATATAAACCAGGACTAATCAAATGAAGAAGAAAAAACAACCTTCCTGTGTACAGAAACCACTCTCCGTGGTCCTCGTCATCATCATAACCACCAGAGAGTGCTACGGACTGTGCTCCATATTTGGATTGTCCAGCAATGCCAGCAACATGGGGGAAGTGAGCACCCCACTGCCTACAATCCAACCTATGGTCCCAGGATTCACCGACTAAGACACCTTGATTTCTGACAGGGTCATTTTCGGCCGGGATAGGACCAAAATGATCAGATGGTATTGTAACATATATCCTGCCACTTGCAGCATTTGCCTTGCCGGTTTTCTTGGCGCGCTCAGTTGTAAATGCTTTATCTGGTCGGTTTTCATTGCTGACAAAATGGTAAACGTTTGAAGTAGTCGCAGCAGCAGCAGTTCTCGAAACTTTGGCCAGACGGATAGCAGAAACAAGGGAAGAGTTGATCCGAGGATTCTGTGCCACTTCTTCAGGAACTACATAGCGGCATTTTATACAACTTCGCTTCCCTTGACCAATCCACTTCACGAAGCATTTCAAACAGAAACTATGCCCGCATGGCGTCTGAAAAAAAATGCACATACACGAGCAAATACTCAGTAGCCAAACTTGGTGTTTTATCCATGACGAGAATTTTATAGTGACAAAATAAAAAAAACAATCATTAACTATGCAGTGGTTTAAATGAGAATTTCCTTATGTGAACACTCACTTATTGACCTAATTTATCACAAATGGTAAGCCCAATAAAGTTTCAACCTTTAAGAAGAAACACAAATTCACCAGGCTAACACTAAATTCTCAAGCAATAAGAGGCAAAATCATTGTACTAATAGACCAATCTTCAACAAAACAATTAGAGGCAAAGCAATCTAATAATAAACACATAATCTATGAGGTAATCAAGCATAAGAGGCAAAATCAATGTACAAGAGATGTTGAATTGGCAATTCTATTATCAAGCATAAGAGGCAAAACAATTATCACTAAAAACAGAATCTATGAGGTAATCAAGTGACTATAATCATCATATCAAATAAAGTTTCAACATTTAAGGAGAAACACTAAATTAGATTATAGATTCCAAAAATTTAACATGCATAAGAGGCAAATCAATATTCTAATATCAGATCATACCGTCACGGGCCTTTCAAGTAACTGAATACAGAAAGAGCATTTCAAGTTATCACCAAGCGCCGCCAAAATATCATCATCGAGACCCATAGACGAACCCTTTTTCTTCTTCTCCTCCTCCTCCTCTTCATCATCCACGGCGGCTTTACCACTCAAAAGCCGTTGCCTCTTCTTCGCCTTCTCCTCGTCCGTCAAAGACTCGTCGGACTCGATCTCCCGAATTGCCGCCACGAGATCCGATCCGCCACCGGGTTGGGGGATAGGATCGAAATCGCCGGAGCAATCAGGGCACTCCCACTGTAGAGTGGAAGCGAGGGACTCGGGAGGGGATGTAAGGCAGGGCACGTGCCAAGGAGTACCGCACGTGCGGCACGTGAGAGATTCCTCCGTGGGAGGGATCGTCTTGCATCGCATGCATACTCCTTCGCCGTCGGACGCCATTTAGAGAGAGAAGATTTGGAGAGAGAAAGTGTGTGTTGCGAGAATCTAGGTAATGACGATGAGATATATATATATATAGGTGTGGCGGTTTTTTCATTTTTTTGAATCTCAAACGTTGCCAAATGACAATTGTTAAAATCTTTTTTAAAAGAAATATCTATAAAAATGGCATTATATCGAAATTTAGTCAAACCAAATCTATTCCAATATTATTTTCGGATTTTTTTTCAACATTTCTAAATTATGATTTTATAATGGGATTTAATGAAATTATTAGGGTCTTATTTTCTTTTGCACAAAAAATAAAGAAAAGGGGTATGATTTTCATGTATGTATTTTTAATTTTAATTTTTATTATCCAAAGTTTGTTTGTTTGTGAACTTTAGCCTAAATTGTGGTTTTTGTTTCTACAATTTTTTTTGTATTTAATCATGATTTAATTAAAGTAGATTTTCTAATTTTAAATAGATTAAATTTTCTTTAATATCTAAAATTTATTGATTTCAAATCAATATAATTGATTACCAAGACATAAATTTCAACATAATATTGTGAAGAAGAAAATTAAATAGAGATAACATTAACACAATGCATCCTAACTCATTCATATGATAGGATTCACTAGCTTTTCCCCATCTTCATTTGTAGTTTTGTATGATCTATTTTTGGCTCTCATCTTATGTGAGTAAATATTTTTGATCTCTTAGCATATCATTGGATACAATGTGACCCATCAAGGAGATAACATTTGTTAATGTTGTACTCAATTCCCATGATTAACATATTTCCCCGGTTTGGAATCGATAATCACACAAACTTCTTATTCCCCCCTACGTCTCCATATGATTTTTGTTATGACTTGGGTGCTGTTATGTAACCTCACATGCCAATGAAAAAAAACTCAGACAATAAACATATTTTTTTTCCATGTGGAACGAGAATAACTTAAACTTAAGTTCATCCAAAACTCTTCAACCATCTGAATCATAATTTTGGAGACAAAATCATTGTATAATTTCAAAACCGCATCAATAGAGATAATTTGAATCTAACCCACCGAGAACTAATCCCCACTTACAGAAACCATCGACACAAGACACATTTATCCAGACCTTATGTTTTGATGGTTCATCTCCAGGCCAAGGTGGCATTAGACACCTGTTTTTAACCAGAAAATCTTGTGACTTCCAAAGGAAATCTAAGAGGGAAAAAAAAACTTTGCGAGAGCAAAGGCAATATGCCAATTAACGAAAGTCACCAAGGATATCTCGTCACTGGATAGCATTCCACGAGGGAGAAAGAACCGACGATATAGCCAAAGCCATCGAAGAAAAAATCAAAACACCGATCATAAGCCTCTTTAAACACCATAAGTTTATGATCACATACAAATGCACATACCAACCAATCGATCAAACTCCATTCCAAATTCCTAAGACACGGTCATAGAAACCAATAGAGATTACTTGCTGGCATCATATATGACATCAACCACTGAATGATATAGGATGAACATCGATTGGTAGGCGGAAAAATCAAGCAAATTGAGGTCACCCCAAATTACCGCAGTTAATGTGAAATCAATATCAAGTAGTTTATTATTTACTATAGTAAAAAGAATAACAAAAGAAAAATCAAAAGCCGGCTCTGGCCACCGTAAACACATGAATTCAACAAAAAAAGTTTTGGTAGCGGTTTGTTGAAATTGCTTTTGATGTCGCTCGAGAATTTTTTTTTTCTTTTCTGAAGTTTTGAATTATTAATAAAATATATTTTAAATAATGACAATTTCTTACCTGAAAAACAAGATATCATATTCAATGGGTTTCACGCTTTGAGCCTATTATTGACTACGATTAGGGCACGACTGTTTTAAATTTTAGAAGCTTTAATAGTTAAATTTGATTTAACTGTTTAAACTTTGACAATATGTATTATAACAATTTGGGAATATATACTTGAACGCATTATGATGATCGTGACTTTATAAAATCTAATTGTTTTTCCAGAACTATGATATCTAACTGTTTTTTCTTTTTGAAATTTGATATCAAACTGTCATGACAACTATAAGCGACCAAATCAATATTATACTTACTGCGTGCGAATTAGAGCTTAGATAGTTTGATGAATTGTTGTTGTGGACGCGTCTTGTTGTAAATAAATCGATACATAAGTATTATAAATTACGAATTATGTCAAGTTATTTTCTATTTTTAAAAACCTATATTGATTATTATTAGTTTTCTAGATATTATTTACAAAGTGATTTGTACATGTCACTATAATCATTCCAAAGGAAAAATGATGACATGACTAATTAAAATGGTGACATGGACTTTTCTTAAAAAATACGAACTAAAATTAATTATGTTAAAATTCAGTTATTAAAATAAAAATATAAGATAATAAGTATATAATAATTACGATAGTTATAAAATATAAATAGGAGAAATTAATTACTACATGTGATCTATTATAAACTTGCAAATTGAACAATTTAATAGCAAGAAATATTAATAATATTCATTTGTTTATTAGAATTTATATATTTTCATAGTTTTAAATTAGAACGTAAATTGTACGAATGTATTTCTTTATTATATTAAGTTTTATGAATAACTTTTATGTATACTGCTCATGTTTATGATTTTAATAAATATAATATATAAAATATTATAATTTATGTTTAAGATATAAAATATAGAGTAATATATGTAAATATATTTTTATAAATATTTTTATTCTGAAAAAAAATTCTATGCAAAATACATATGCTCCAAAGTGTTACTGACTTTTACCAAAAATATTTTTAAAATATATACTATATCTTATTTTAAATATTTTAAAATGTCATTCATACCCAAAGTATCATATATATTATTTTACGATTCCTCATTATGTGAAATGGATTTGATGAAGAGCAGAGATTATGAACTCAAGAGCAGAGATTATGAGGAATCGTAACCTAAAGTTTTGGAACTCGAAACTCAACACACCACATGCTTATACAAAATACATACATATGTTATATGTGTTCGGGTTATTTCGGGTTTTAATTCAGTTATCGGTTTAAACCGAACTGAACCCAGGGTCCAATGTATCGAAATGTTAAACCCGATCGGGTTTTTCCCTAGATATTAAACCTATATGATCTCTTTTTTTTTGGGTCAGGTTTGGGTACGGGTTTGGGTTATGGATAATATGCTTAGGCCTAACCATATGTTTCATGGTCTGGTGGTATACCACCAGACCATGAAACATATGGTTAGGCCTAAGCATATTATCCATAACCCAAACCCGTACCCAAACCTGACCCAAAAAAAAAGAGATCATATAGGTTTAATATCTAGGGAAAAACCCGATCGGGTTTAACATTTCGATACATTGGACCCTGGGTTCAGTTCGGTTTAAACCGATAACTGAATTAAAACCCGAAATAACCCGAACACATATAACATATGTATGTATTTTGTATAAGCATGTGGTGTGTTGAGTTTCGAGTTCCAAAACTTTAGGTTACGATTCCTCATAATCTCTGCTCTTGAGTTCATAATCTCTGCTCTTCATCAAATCCATTTCACATAATGAGGAATCGTAAAATAATATATATGATACTTTGGGTATGAATGACATTTTAAAATATTTAAAATAAGATATAGTATATATTTTAAAAATATTTTTGGTAAAAGTCAGTAACACTTTGGAGCATATGTATTTTGCATAGAATTTTTTTTCAGAATAAAAATATTTATAAAAATATATTTACATATATTACTCTATATTTTATATCTTAAACATAAATTATAATATTTTATATATTATATTTATTAAAATCATAAACATGAGCAGTATACATAAAAGTTATTCATAAAACTTAATATAATAAAGAAATACATTCGTACAATTTACGTTCTAATTTAAAACTATGAAAATATATAAATTCTAATAAACAAATGAATATTATTAATATTTCTTGCTATTAAATTGTTCAATTTGCAAGTTTATAATAGATCACATGTAGTAATTAATTTCTCCTATTTATATTTTATAACTATCGTAATTATTATATACTTATTATCTTATATTTTTATTTTAATAACTGAATTTTAACATAATTAATTTTAGTTCGTATTTTTTAAGAAAAGTCCATGTCACCATTTTAATTAGTCATGTCATCATTTTTCCTTTGGAATGATTATAGTGACATGTACAAATCACTTTGTAAATAATATCTAGAAAACTAATAATAATCAATATAGGTTTTTAAAAATAGAAAATAACTTGACATAATTCGTAATTTATAATACTTATGTATCGATTTATTTACAACAAGACGTGTCCACAACAACAATTCATCAAACTATCTAAGCTCTAATTCGCACGCAGTAAGTATAATATTGATTTGGTCGCTTATAGTTGTCATGACAGTTTGATATCAAATTTCAAAAAGAAAAAACAGTTAGATATCATAGTTCTGGAAAAACAATTAGATTTTATAAAGTCACGATCATCATAATGCGTTCAAGTATATATTCCCAAATTGTTATAATACATATTGTCAAAGTTTAAACAGTTAAATCAAATTTAACTATTAAAGCTTCTAAAATTTAAAACAGTCGTGCCCTAATCGTAGTCAATAATAGGCTCAAAGCGTGAAACCCATTGAATATGATATCTTGTTTTTCAGGTAAGAAATTGTCATTATTTAAAATATATTTTATTAATAATTCAAAACTTCAGAAAAGAAAAAAAAATTCTCGAGCGACATCAAAAGCAATTTCAACAAACCGCTACCAAAACTTTTTTTGTTGAATTCATGTGTTTACGGTGGCCAGAGTCGGCTTTTGATTTTTCTTTTGTTATTCTTTTTACTATAGTAAATAATAAACTACTTGATATTGATTTCACATTAACTGCGGTAATTTGGGGTGACCTCAATTTGCTTGATTTTTCCGCCTACCAATCGATGTTCATCCTATATCATTCAGTGGTTGATGTCATATATGATGCCAACAAGTAATCTCTATTGGTTTCTATGACCGTGTCTTAGGAATTTGGAATGGAGTTTGATCGATTGGTTGGTATGTGCATTTGTATGTGATCATAAACTTATGGTGTTTAAAGAGGCTTATGATCGGTGTTTTGATTTTTTCTTCGATGGCTTTGGCTATATCGTCGGTTCTTTCTCCCTCGTGGAATGCTATCCAGTGACGAGATATCCTTGGTGACTTTCGTTAATTGGCATATTGCCTTTGCTCTCGCAAAGTTTTTTTTTCCCTCTTAGATTTCCTTTGGAAGTCACAAGATTTTCTGGTTAAAAACAGGTGTCTAATGCCACCTTGGCCTGGAGATGAACCATCAAAACATAAGGTCTGGATAAATGTGTCTTGTGTCGATGGTTTCTGTAAGTGGGGATTAGTTCTCGGTGGGTTAGATTCAAATTATCTCTATTGATGCGGTTTTGAAATTATACAATGATTTTGTCTCCAAAATTATGATTCAGATGGTTGAAGAGTTTTGGATGAACTTAAGTTTAAGTTATTCTCGTTCCACATGGAAAAAAAATATGTTTATTGTCTGAGTTTTTTTTCATTGGCATGTGAGGTTACATAACAGCACCCAAGTCATAACAAAAATCATATGGAGACGTAGGGGGGAATAAGAAGTTTGTGTGATTATCGATTCCAAACCGGGGAAATATGTTAATCATGGGAATTGAGTACAACATTAACAAATGTTATCTCCTTGATGGGTCACATTGTATCCAATGATATGCTAAGAGATCAAAAATATTTACTCACATAAGATGAGAGCCAAAAATAGATCATACAAAACTACAAATGAAGATGGGGAAAAGCTAGTGAATCCTATCATATGAATGAGTTAGGATGCATTGTGTTAATGTTATCTCTATTTAATTTTCTTCTTCACAATATTATGTTGAAATTTATGTCTTGGTAATCAATTATATTGATTTGAAATCAATAAATTTTAGATATTAAAGAAAATTTAATCTATTTAAAATTAGAAAATCTACTTTAATTAAATCATGATTAAATACAAAAAAAATTGTAGAAACAAAAACCACAATTTAGGCTAAAGTTCACAAACAAACAAACTTTGGATAATAAAAATTAAAATTAAAAATACATACATGAAAATCATACCCCTTTTCTTTATTTTTTGTGCAAAAGAAAATAAGACCCTAATAATTTCATTAAATCCCATTATAAAATCATAATTTAGAAATGTTGAAAAAAAATCCGAAAATAATATTGGAATAGATTTGGTTTGACTAAATTTCGATATAATGCCATTTTTATAGATATTTCTTTTAAAAAAGATTTTAACAATTGTCATTTGGCAACGTTTGAGATTCAAAAAAATGAAAAAAACCGCCACACCTATATATATATATATCTCATCGTCATTACCTAGATTCTCGCAACACACACTTTCTCTCTCCAATCTTCTCTCTCTAAATGGCGTCCGACGGCGAAGGAGTATGCATGCGATGCAAGACGATCCCTCCCACGGAGGAATCTCTCACGTGCCGCACGTGCGGTACTCCTTGGCACGTGCCCTGCCTTACATCCCCTCCCGAGTCCCTCGCTTCCACTCTACAGTGGGAGTGCCCTGATTGCTCCGGCGATTTCGATCCTATCCCCCAACCCGGTGGCGGATCGGATCTCGTGGCGGCAATTCGGGAGATCGAGTCCGACGAGTCTTTGACGGACGAGGAGAAGGCGAAGAAGAGGCAACGGCTTTTGAGTGGTAAAGCCGCCGTGGATGATGAAGAGGAGGAGGAGGAGAAGAAGAAGGGTTCGTCTATGGGTCTCGATGATGATATTTTGGCGGCGCTTGGTGATAACTTGAAATGCTCTTTCTGTATTCAGTTACTTGAAAGGCCCGTGACGGTATGATCTCTCTCTCTCGATGCTGATATTAGAATATTGATTTGCATGTTAAATTTTTGGAATCTATAATCTAATTTAGGGTTTCTCCTTAAATGTTGAAACTTTATTTGATATGATGATTATAGTCACTTGATTTACTAACACGAGCTCTCTTGATTACCTCATAGATTCTGTTTTTAGTGATAACTGTTTTGCCTCTTATGCTTGATAATAGAATTGCCAATTCAACATCTCTTGTACATTGATTTTGCCTCTTATGCTTGATTACCTCATAGATTATGTGTTTATTATTAGATTGCTTTGCCTCTAATTGTTTTGTTGAAGATTGGTCTATTAGTACAATGATTTTGCCTCTTATTGCTTGAGAAGTTAGTGTTAGCCTGGTGAATGTGTGTTTCTTCTTAAAGGTTGAAACTTTATTGGGCTTACCATTTGTGATAAATTAGGTCAATAAGTGAGTGTTCACATAAGGAAATTCTCATTTAAACCACTGCATAGTTAATGATTGTTTGTTGTTGGTTATTCTATACTTATTATTTTGTCACTATAACATTCTCTTCATGGATAAAACATCAAGTTTGGCTACTGAGTATTTGCTCGTGTATGTGCATTTTTTTCAGACGCCATGCGGGCATAGTTTCTGCTTGAAATGCTTCGTGAAGTGGATTGGTCAAGGGAAGCGAAGTTGTATAAAATGCCGCTATGTAGTTCCTGAAGAAGTGGCACAGAATCCTCGGATCAACTCTTCCCTTGTTTCTGCTATCCGTCTGGCCAAAGTTTCCAGAACTGCTGCTGCTGCGACTACTTCAAACGTTTACCATTTTGTCAGCAATGAAAACCGACCAGATAAAGCATTTACAACTGAGCGCGCCAAGAAAACCGGCAAGGCAAATGCTGCAAGTGGCAGGATATATGTTACAATACCATCTGATCATTTTGGTCCTATCCCGGCCGAAAATGACCCTGTCAGAAATCAAGGTGTCTTAGTCGGTGAATCCTGGGACCATAGGTTGGATTGTAGGCAGTGGGGTGCTCACTTCCCCCATATTGCTGGCATTGCTGGACAGTCGAAATATGGAGCACAGTCCGTAGCACTCTCTGGTGGTTATGATGATGACGAGGACCACGGAGAGTGGTTTCTGTACACAGGAAGGTTGTTTTTTCTTCTTCATTACTCTTACATTTGATTAGTCCTGGTTTATATTGTTTATTGGTAGCTGACTTGCTTCTTTGTCTCGGTTTTGTCTTGAATATGTGCGGATGTTTCACAGTGGAGGAAGAGACCTCAGCGGCAACAAAAGGACCAACAAACAACAGTCGTCTGATCAGAAATTTACAAAATCAAATGAAGCTTTAAGAGTTAGCTGCCAAATGGGTTATCCTGTTCGCGTTGTCAGGTTAGCTGTTATTAGAGCATTATTCCAATACCTCAGAACATTTCTCACATTCTCAGTTCTTATACTAAAAATATGGAATGCTTTTCTTTGCGTCAAAATTGCTATATGAAGTGAATAAGTAAAGGTTGTTTGTCCAAGAGTTGTGTTAAACCTTATGCAGTTATATTTCGAGATAACTGGCTGTTCACTTGAGATCATAATTTTCAGTTACCTTTTTACTTTTAACTATTTGCATTGATAAACTCTGACCTTTTAATTTCTTTCTTCATATTTAACCAGGTCTTACAAAGAGAAAAGGTCTGCATATGCCCCTGAGGCAGGAGTTAGATATGATGGTGTGTACAGGATTGAGAAATGCTGGCGAAAAGTTGGAGTGCAGGTTTGCATACAGCTTAACAACCACAATTTTCCTCCTGTTCCGTCTGTGCAGAGGTTCATTATTTTCCTGACCTATTCTTCTGTTTTCCATAGGGCTCTTTCAAGGTCTGTCGTTACCTTTTTGTTAGATGTGATAACGAGCCAGCTCCATGGACCAGGTTTGATATACTTTTTGAAAGCGCCTTCTTCTATATTTTGTGTTTGGGTCTAACACTGTGTGATATACTGCAGTGACGAATATGGAGATCGTCCAAGACCTTTGCCTGACATCTCAGAGCTTAGGGACGCAACAGACCTGTTTGAGAGAAGCGAAACTCCATCATGGAATTTTGATGTAAGTTACTAGGCATCATCAGATATCAAATTTTCTTTTACCTTATCTGTAATCTCTTCCATGTACCTGCGGATACGCTTACTTGATCAGGTAGCTGACGGTCGTTGGAAATGGGTGAAGCCTCCACCTGCTAGCACAAAGCCAGTTAATGTTTTGGATCCTGAGGGCAGGAAGATAATGAAGAAAGCCATGAAGGCGGCACACTCGAATACCTTGAGAGAAAAACTTCTGAAAGGTTCTAAGTGTCCAACTCTCTGCTTCTTCTGCTGCTTACCAATTATCAGTTTCTGTTGTCGTTTGTGTTCTCCATTCCATGCATTATAAAACCATGCTTTCTTTGATGGACTCTGGATTTGACTGTTCCGTTGTTGGGTTTCTGTTCTGTTGATGCAGGATTTAGTTGCCAAATCTGTCGGGAAGTGATGAATCTTCCTGTGACAACGCCTTGTGCACATAACTTCTGCAAGGAATGTCTAGAGGGTAAATTTGTTGGGAAGACTCTGGTGACAGAAAGATGCAGAGGTGGACGAACACTTCGTGCAATGAAAAACATAATGAACTGCCCTTGTTGCCCCACTGACATTTCTGACTTTCTTCAGAACGTTCAGGTAAACATGATCATCATCATCTCTTGTTGCATTGGTCTCATGGAGCTGATTTATTTTCTCCCGTATCACACTTCTTTGAATACATGTTGCATTCGTATTGATTTGGTAGGCTCTGCTAGTACTGGATGAAGTTGGTTCAGTAGTATAGTTTTCTAAACTAGAGATGTGATACTGTTGCAAAAAATCTAACCATACGCTATATTTACCATTATGATCATAGTTTGTCTGCTGAAATTACCATAACGTTACTGTGTGTAAACAGGTCAACAGAGAAGTTATGGAGGTGATAGAGAAGCTGAAGAAGAAGGAAGAAGGTGAAGCCTCAAGTGTAAACGAGAAGGAAGAAGAAGCTGAGACAGAGTCTGAAGAAAACTCTGAGATTACCGAGGACCTTGAAGAAGATGAACAACCGAGGAAAAGGGCCAAACTGGACACTGAAACAGCTGTTTCTGCGACATGAAGTAACATCGAGGGAATTCTATCTTTATTTATATTTTATTTGTATCTTTGGAACCATCAGAGTCGAAGGGTTCCTCCTTTGCAATAATTGTAGAACTTGCTTATTAAACTTCAAAGCTTTTGCTTAACAAATTATATTTCGAGTGGGTTTTAAATTTCATTACTACTTCCTCCCTATTTGAAAAAATGATTTTAAAGCTGTTTATAAATATTAAAAACTAAGATACCTAATTTTATCTTGGGCAAATATCTCAAATAGCCTTTTTGAATTTTTTGTCACAAAAATAGACTTTGAGAAAAAAATAACCAAAATAGATTTTTTTTTTATTTTGAAAATTTTAATATTTAATTTTTTTTTTAAAATTTTTAAACCTCAACTACAAAACTTCAACTCCATAACTATATATTTACAGCTTTTAATAAAGTCTATTTTAGTCATTTTTCTTTTTGAATGCTATTTTTGGGACAAACTTCTTTTAGGTTTATTTTGGTCTTTATCTCGAATCTAGGTAATGACGAAGATATATATATATATATATATATATATATATATATATATATATATATATATATATATAGGTGGGCGGTTTTTTAATTTTTTTGAATCTCAAACGTTGCCAAATGACAAAGGTTAAAATCTTTTTTAAAAGAGATAATCTATATAAATGGCATTATATCGAAAATTAGTCAAACCAAATCTATTCCAATATTTTTTTCGGATTTTTTTTCAAACTTTCTAAATTATGCTTTTATAATGGGATTTAATGAAATTATTAGGGTATAATTTTCTTTTGCACAATAAATAAAGAAAAGGGGTATGATTTTCATGTATGTATTTTTAATTTTATTTTTATTATCTAAAGTTTTTTTGTTTGTGAACTTTAGCCTATATTGTGGTTTTTGTTTCTACAATTTTTTTTTGTATCTAATCATGATTTAATTAAAGTAGATTTTCTAATTTTAAATAAATTAGATTTTCTTTAGTATCTAAATTTTATTGATTTCAAATCAATGTAATTGATTACCAAGACATAAATTTCAACATAATATTGTGAAGAAGAAAATTAAATAGAGATAACATTAACATGATGCTTCCTAACTCATTTGTATGATAGGATTCACTAGCTTTCCTCATCTTCGTTTGTAGTTTTGTATGATCTATTTTTGGCTCTCATCTTATGTGAGTAAATATTTTTGATCTCTTAGCAGATCATTGGATACAATGTGACCCATCAAGGAGATAACATTTGTTAAAGTTGTACTCAATTCCCATGATTAACATATTTCCCCGGTTTGGAATCGATAATCACACAAACTTCTTATTCCCCCTACGTCTCCATATGATTTTTGTTATGACTTGGGTGTTGTTATGTAACCTCACGTGCCAATGACAAAAAACTTAGACAATAAACATAATGTTTTTCCATGTGGAACGAGAATAACTTAAACTTAAAGTTCATCCAATTCAACCATCTGAATCATAATTATGGAGACGAGATCGTTGTATAATTTCAAAACCGCATCAATAGAGATAATTTGAATCTAACCCACCAAGAACTAATCCCCACTTATAGAAACCATCGACACAAGACAGATCTATCCAGACCTTATGTTTTGATGGTTCATCTCTAGGCCAAGGTGGTATTAGACACCTGTTTTTAACCAGAAAATCTTGTGACTTCCAAAGGAAATCTAAGAGGGAAAAACAACTTTGCGAGAGCAAAGGCAATACGCCAATTAACGAAAGTCACCAAGGATATCTCGTCACTGGATAGCATTCCACGAGGGAGAAAGAACCGACGATATAGCCAAAGCCATCGAAGAAAAAATCAAAACACCGATTATAAGACTCTTGAACACCATAAGTTTATGATCACATACAAATGCACACACCAACCAATCGATCAAACTCCATGGAATTACTTTCCAAATTCCTAAGACACAGTCATAGAAACCAATAGAGATTACTTGCTGGCATCATATATGACATCAACCACTAAATGATATAGGATGAACATCGGTTGGTAGGCGGAAAGATCAAGCAAATTGGGGTCACCCCAAATCACCGCAGTTAATGTGAAATAAATATCAACTAGTTTATTATTTACTATAGTAAAAAGAAGAACAAAATAAAAATCAAAAGCCGGCGGCTCTGGCCGCCGTAAACACATGAATTCAACAAAAAAACGTTTTGGTAGCGGTATGTTGAAATTGCTTTTGATGTCGCTCGAGAATTTTTTTCTTTTCTTTTCTGAAGTTTCGAATTATTAATAAAATATATTTTAAAGTGAAAATTTCTTACCTGAAAAACAAGATATCATATTCAATGGGTTTCACGCTTTCAACCTATTATTAACTACGATTACGGCACAACTGTTTTAAATTTTAGAAGCTTTAATAGTTAAATTTGATTTAACTGTTTAAACTTTGACGGTTGAATAATGGAAACATCTTTAGAATTAATAAATCTATTTAATTGGTGTCTTTAAGAAAAATAAATCCGCCATAAGTAAAAATATTTATTTTGGTTTTAATTTTTTTAAATGCTTTTACAAATTTAGATAACTTACAAGTAGATTAAAACAATAACTATATACATTTTAAAATTAAATTAAAATATCTAAAGATTTTAAAATTAAAACCCCAATCGAGTACTAGAATTTGTTACTGTTCTTGCAAGTATTATTTTTACATGGAATCATCTTATATTGACTATTATATAAACCACACAGAAAATATGAGTAGAAATTCTTTAGGTAAGTTAATAGTTTTTATTTTGATTTTTGGATTTTAACTTTTTTTTGGTATATTAAAGGGTTACTCGTTTGCAGATTTTAGCGTGAATTTTGGTTTTCGCTTCTCCAAAAAAAAAAAAAATTGTATTCATTATTGAGTTAGTTAAAGTAGATATTTAAATTTTAAGAAACTAGTTTTTCTAATTTTTACCATTTTAGATCGTATCGAGCCTTTCATCTTTTATGTTTGCCTCTTCTCTGGTTATCGGTACATAAATCTTTTAGTCTCATCTTATTTTCATATGCCAATAACTTTTCTAAGTATTCCTTTGACAACATGTTCATCATTCGTATGAATCATTTACATACAACTCCGTTGACTCTTTGTCACAACAGCCTATTATATATAATGAAGATTTTACATACATTTTGGAAAGATTTCTTCTCAAAGTTAGAAGCAGTGGAGTGTGGTCAAATTGAAGACAATCAAGGAAGTTCAAATACATGTGATGAGATTATTGAGAGTACATCCTCATTTGTGTAAAATAAAATTTGGGAAAGGGTCATTGTATGAAAATCAAATCAACCCGACCCAAAGATTATATGTTATATACAACTCGTTTTTATAGAGCCTTCACTAATCTCTGGCTCAGCCTAATAAATCATCATCGTTTCAAGTTATGGTCATATATCCTATCTCAAGTTACATGTCCATAGTTCTTTTCTAGAACTAGTTACGACCGCATTTATGCCAAACTCTCAGTATGAGAAATTAAGATAAAAATGGAGAAATACAATGTGATGTGAAGAGGATGCTCTTGAAAAGAATGAGACTTGACTCATTATGGATCTTCCACCGGTAAAGAAGCCAATGGAGTTACACTGAATTCTGAAAATCATATATAAATCAAATGTTAAGGTTGAACGATATAAATCAAGAATAGTTGCATACAAAAATAAGCAAGAAGAAGCCCTACGTTCGAACTCGGGTCAAATCCCTACGTCTAGAGGTGTAAAAATGAGTTAGTTTTCTCAACTTAGTTCAATTCATAGTGAATTCGAGTTTTTCATGAGTTAGTTCAGCTAATTTATTATATGAGTTTCAATATGAAAATCGTACTCAGATCATCTAGATTATGAGTTAAATGATTTAACTCGCGATCAAATATAAAAAATAAAATTATAAAAATAATTATAAAACATAAAATACTATACTTTTGTAATGTAATTTAAAATTTAAATATTAAAAATCTAAAACATTAATATTAAATATTGAATAAAATAATATCTAATAATAAATTAAATCAGAGCTAAATCAGTGATCCAAAAATCTATTCCACGTAAGTGTCTTGAGATGATTCATCTTCAAAATTTTCATCTATTCAAATCATAAAGATATATATTCCACATGAGAGTCTTAAGAATATTTATTTATATATTTTATTTCTAAAGATATATGATACAAGGATTGATATCAATATTCTTTTCATTTTATATAATATTTAAAAAATTTCTTTTTTATAGTTTCATTTTTGAAGATAAATATAATTAATATAGCAAATATATTTTCCTACGTAAGAAAAATAGAATTCATCTATATATATATATACACATATACTATATATAGTATATATATATAAAGTATAAAAATGGCCAACCTCATGTTCATTAAAGATCGTTATAACTCGTGATCTAATTTAAACTTGATCATTAACTTATTTATTAAACGAGCATAAAAATAGAGATCATGCTTATGAAAAATCGAGCTGAGATGAGTCAGCTCATGACCTATAGAGCTCATTTTGACACCCTTCCATCTAACAGTCAACCACTCGGATAGAGTTACTTTTTGAAAGTGAGAAGGCTTAATCCATTGCCGTCGTCCTGATCTTCCGTGAAGATAGCAAGTGCAAGCTGAACTCATTAAGTTCACTTTTCTTAACCACACATGAAACGTCTACTAGTAAGTGGATTTCGGGAAGTTAATTGACTCGGGTTTGAAACCCCCACAACACTAAACATGTGAGACCACGTAGATATGAGAAGATGCTTTGTTACTCATTTCAATGATCGGAGAGAGTCCATTGATCTTGGGTTGAAACAATTCCACAACAATAAACATGTGAGAACACAACACTAAACATGTGAGAATTTGCGAATATAGACAATGTTTGGGACTCATTTGAATACTCAAAGAGAGGGTATATGAGCTCCACCTCCCATTTGGATTATTCTGAATCCTTCTATAACCCGAAATCCAAATTGATCAAAAAGAAAAGAAAAAGTCAGTTATGAAAAAATGTTTACTATAATTGTAAAAATGACGATTGCGTAATTTTTTTTCAAAGTTGTATCTGTTAAACAATGAAAAAAACCACTAGATGAATGTTGGTAATGCATTATAACGTTGTGATCTACTAAAAGAAGTTCATATGAAGTTGGCGTTTGGATTTGAATCAAATGGTTAGAAAAAAAACTATAGACTCAAGAATCTGTCATATGTATTACGTCAAGCACCTTATACTAGGTTTTATGCTTACTAAAACTTTGAAGGGATATTATTTTGTTTATAAGAATTTGACTATTCATTTTCTAAATTGACTAGTGTGACATCACAAGCAGAAGCTACCAAAAGATAAAAAGAGATTTGTTGATTCTAACAATATTCGAAATTAGGGTTTGAGAATACACTGCTCAGGGTTTTATAAATAAAAAATTAGGTTTGGAAATACTCTTTCTCATGCTATAAAGATCATTTAGAATTTTTTTTTATAAATAACCAATCTAATGAATACAAGCATAAGAAACAT
Source organism: Moricandia moricandioides (assembly GCA_905132885.1). Classification (NCBI taxonomy): domain Eukaryota; kingdom Viridiplantae; phylum Streptophyta; class Magnoliopsida; order Brassicales; family Brassicaceae; genus Moricandia; species Moricandia moricandioides. The sequence goes on from CAJHQQ010000227.1 coordinate 19,344, forward strand.
ATTTATACGAAAATCAAATAAATTTAAAACTATTAAAAAATTTAGATAATTTTAACTAATTTAGATCAATACTAAAATTAATAAACTTGATAATCAAGATATTTAAAATATCTCTAAATATTTTTCATGTATCATTCTTTTTGGGTTGAAGTTGGAAAATATTCATCCTCGAATTTTAACTGTTGTCTTTATTTCATTTTTCTTTTATTCTTCTACACCGTCCAATGACAAAATCGTTCACGCACAAGTAAACAATTTTCACATGATTCATCATCGCTGACTTGTGCATAATGTATCACACTTGTCATGAACAATTGCTGAATACTACAATTATTCTCCACGATATAGCAAGATGTACATTCAGTTGTGCTTTGTTTTGTATAAGCCCAAATCAACTTTGATTTCCCAAATTGTTGAATTCTACGAGACCAAACAATGAATTTTCTTGGAGATCAAATTCATTGTCTTTGTCTTGAATCCAACCTTCATCATCATACCCATCAAAAATTGGAACTCCAACTATTTTTGTATACTATTTTTCTAACTTTAAGAAAAAGACTTTCGCACAATAATGGTATACGTATATTCACCATGCCGGCTCTAGAAACAAAATTGGATTAAGAATCAAATTGTCAGCTCTGATACCAACTAATATAGCGGATGCTTCTATGATAAAATTAGAGATCCTTTATTTTGAATCTACTTGTTGGCTTTTGGTGTTTCAGAAAAATCCTACATAATTACATTGTGATTATAAGGCTGCTTTACATATTGCAATTCATCACATATTCAATGAATGAAAAAATTATACTGAAATGAATTTTCACTATGTTTGGGATGAAATCCAAGATGCCACACTGATTACGACTAATATATACATACAAACAAAGCATCCAACATTTATTTCAATAAATGCATTCGCGATACAACAATTTTTTGTATCTAAATCACAAGTTTTTTTTTTTTTTTTTTTTTTTTTTGCAAAAGTCTAAATCACAAGTTGAACATTAAGAACTTTCATACTTAAACTTAAGGGAAATCATGTAACTATTATATAATATTAATGCTATATATTAATATTCTTGAAGCTAAGATATGTATCTAGGGCATTTCTATTATACATATTAGTAGAAAAAGGTGTCTGTCTTTTATATTTGTATCTAAGGCCTAATGGCTACTACACTCAATGATGAAAATTAAAACATTTTATGTTTTCTTTGACAGAACACCTACTTTTTATATACAAATATAAAAGATAGACACCGTTTTCTACTATGATCAGAGCCGGCTTAACATATGAGGCGGTCAATGCAACCGCCACATGACCCATTCCAAAATATTTTTTTTTGATTTTTTGTTTAATTTTTTAATTAATATGTGGGAGTTATATAATAATATAAAGTTTAAATTTATATAATTAGAAAACAAATAAAAATTGTTTTTAAATTTAATAATAATTTTAGATTATTTTCAAAACTAATATTTTTAAACAAAAATTAAAATGCAGATTCAAATTTTTTTATTTTGCCCAGAGACCCTTTATTAGGTTAAGCCGGCCCTGACTATGATTTGGTATTAAGTCATTAATAAGCCAAATTAAAAGCATGATTTACTTTGACTAATGTTATCTAAGTCGTCCACTGTCTTGTTGAATTGTTTTCCGCGTCGGTTACACTGTCACAACTATTTTCTTCGTTTTTGGTCAGCAATAGTATCATTGTTAAGTATAGCAATACAAACACATATGCAGCTGCCGCAAATGATGAAAAAGAGCTTATCTTTTCAAGGAATCATAAACTCTTCGAGAATGATATTATATTATTCAAAGAGGCCAACCAAACAAACAAAAAGGTTATATGATACAACAATAAGGATACAACTATGAATTATGTTTGGAATAGAGAACGAAAGCAAAACAATGGGGTTATCATCGTTCAAATAAGCATCATATCAGGGACAAAGAACGTAAGATTTGGAAGAGTAAACATCTTGATGAGAAAGAGTGTTTACTCTATTATGGCACAGAGAGGGTTGTGAGGGAGGAACCAGACCTCGTTGAAGCTGGTTTTGTAAACTGTGCAGTTGTCCTAAATCCTTCGTCCATATCAGCTTTCTTCCAGAGGCTCCCCTTCCAACCAAAGCTAGAAGATACAAGATGATAATGAATCTCCACATTCTTTAGTTGAATAAGATGATAAGTGGCTAGTTAGGGAAGTATTAATTATTATCACAGTAAGAAGGGATGGTATGAAAATGATAGAACAAAACGTTTATGGAACTCTAAGAACGAAAGTGCCCTATCTATATATACATGTATATGAGTGGTTTGATTTTAAATGATTTTAATTTGTGTATCTTTGTTAATGTGACTCAAAACCAAATGAACTTGAACGATGCTACATTGGTATTTTTCAACCTTGTAATGATGCTTTTGTGATACTGACTTGGTCCTTGTTAACAATTCCTGAGTGTAATGTCTTGTTCAACTTTTGTATACAATTACAAAAAGCGTTTATTGGCCGTTGTTGTGTCATTTGGGTGGGTTGGTTTATCTTTTCTAGTTCTTTTTCAAACATTATGTAAGCAACCCAAAAACCAGAAGAAAAGAAAGAATGTCATCCTTTAATTACCAACTTTAATTACGAAGAACTATGTAATAATTCGTGCCCTACACAAAATAAAATATTTTTTAAAATATTTACTAATTAAATAATTTTCAAAAAAATATTTTAAATAAATATAATAAAACTATGTAAAATATATTTTTAATAATTTGATCAAATTAAAAGTGCATAAATAATTAATTTTATAAATTCAAGTATAACACATATTTCTAAAATCTTGAAATTAAAATATTAATGAATTTTTATATAGTATATAGTTTAATTTAAAAATATTAAAATACACACGCACACACACACACACACATATATATATATATATGTGTCGCTTTTACATTGATTCTTAGAATGTTGATTATTGAGATACCCTTAATTACTTAAAAATATTACATCTAGATACCGTTACTAACTTTTTAGTAATTTCGATTAATAAGATTTTTAATTTAATTTCCTGTTCTATTTTTTTTTCAAATAACATATATAATAAAGGAAATATTTATAAATTTTAAAATAAATTTGAAAACGAAAATATATTTATATAAAATATTATTTCATACAAAAAGGAAAGTTCCAAAATGTATTCTTGATACAAAGAAAAGAAATAATATTCTATTTAAAATTTAGTTTTAAGAACCAGAAAATATATTTTCAAAGTATAAAAATTCTATATATCCGCTCTTACAATTTTGACCTAAGCACTTACTATTGTTCCTTGAATATAATAAATGTCATCCTTATAGTTTCCAGACAAAACCGTCTTTCCACCCTAGAAGAATGTTACTTTATAATCACTTCCTTCGTAGTTGCATCCATGTTTTTCAAGCTGTCTATACGTGATCAAATTTCTTCCCGCATATACCTTACTTCAGTTAACACAACAATAGAATGATTAGTGTTAACGATCTTTAGTTTTCCTATCCCTTTCACTTCACTGAACGTGTTGTTTCCCATCAGTACTTTGCTACCTTCCATCTCTTCCAAGTCAAACAAGACACTCTTATTCAAAGTAATATGGAAATTACATCCGAAGTCTAATCCCCACTCCTCCTTTGTACTCTGAACACTGGGGTAAGTATCATTATATGTTCTATTTCTCGAGCAACATTTTTTGTCTGGTAAGTCTTCTTATCCTTACCGTTTCGACAGTCTCTTTTGAAATGCCCTTCCCTTCCTTACCAAAAATCCATCATTCTTTAGACTTCTGAGGATATATTTTTTTTTTGACTAGGACATGTGATCTTTACTCTTTGATATGCATTTTCCTTGTCCTCCAAAACACTTCTCCGATCTTCCTCTAGTGACCAATATACCTTCAGCATTGGATCTTGGTTTACTTGTATGCCTTTCTCTGTCAACTCAGTTTCTTTTACATAGGCAGAAGTAGTCACCTCTTTCACTGTCACGTTTCCTTCCCCTTGCCATACTTCAACGTATGAACTGGTGAGTCATACTGAGGAGGTAAGCTCGTAAGTAATTGAGTGGGACGACGAGCTATTTCCCCACGAGAACTATCATATAGCATCAGATCCCCATCAAACTATGACCTAGTGTCAAATCTCCATGGCTTGAAAGTTATAAACTTATTTTTCCATGAATTAACAATTTTGAATGTATTTCTCTCCGAACCGATACTTCGAAACTTAATTACCCATAGACCATGGTTTTAATTGGTTTACTATTAACCAAATAGTTTAAACCGGCTAAACCAAACCAAAACTCATTTTAAACAATTTTTATTAAAGAATATTGTTTCTCTTCTTGTTGAAATTTCAAAACAAAGATTTTTTAAATTCAAAAAAGCTTTCCTAATTTATTTTTATATTTTGCGTATTTTAAAAATTCAAAATAAAAATTACATCAAGATTTTATGTTTACAAAATTTAATAAATTAACAGTGAGCAAATAAGCTATTAAATTATTGTATTTTTTTGAGATTTGAAAGCAAAAATTAAATTTTGATAAAAGTATATGTCAAAAACTATGGTTTTTTGAATTTTGACATATATTTTTATCAAAAATTGATTTTTTTTTCAAATTTCAAAAAACAAATAAAATTTAACAAGCTTATTTGTTAATTGTGATTTTTTAAACTTTATAAAAATGAAATCTTGATGTAATTTTTTTTATTTTAAATTTCAGAAAACACAAAAATATAAACCTAAAGCTTCCTTGAAATTAAAAAAAAATCTATATTTTAAAATTCCAACAAAAAGAAAAACAATATTCTTAAATAAAAGTTGTTTAAAATGAATTTTGGTTTGGTTTAGCCGGTTTAAATTATTTGGTTAATAATAAACCAACCAAAACCATGGTCTATGGGTAATTAAGTTTCGAAGTATCGATTCGGAGAGAAATACATTCGAAATTATTAATTCGTGGAGAAATAAGTTTATAACTTTCAAATCATGGAGATTTGACACTAGGTCATAGTTTGGTGGGAAACTGATGCTATATGATAATTCTCGTGGGGAAATAGCTCGTCGACCCTAAGTAATTGAATAGTTTGATCCTCATCCGAGACATGTATGTTCAAGCTAGCAAGATCATCAACAAGATTTAGGAAGGTATCTAGATTTTCCTGAATACTTTTACTCTCCACCATCTTATAGCTTGCAAATCTTTGTTTCAAATAAATATGATTTGGTACAATTTTAGTTTATAATCTCTCTATAGAGCTTTCCATACTCCTAAAGTCTGAGTTTCTTTCATGACCTTTCTTAGAGTCATATTAGTCAAGTTTTAGCATATCAAGTTCCTTGCTCTCGTATCATTTTCTTTGGACATGAATCCTTGCCAATTCTCCCAACTTAGAACTTGATTCTTCTTTCTCCTTAGTATCATTGATCGATTCTTCCTTCAAGATGTTTCCAAGACCTTGCAATTCCAATTGCATCAACATCTTGAACTTTGACATCCCAAAGTCACCTTAACCATCAAATTTCTCCATCTCAAGCCTCACATGAACATACTCCATTGAGATCAACCAATGATCACATAATCAACACAACCTTTGAACACACCTCACATGTTAGTTCTACCTCGGGACAATACATATCATGTCTTGAATCTCAGATCTGGCAACATGGCTCTGGTACCACTTGTTGAGATTCGAGTTACTGTCTGTTTGACTATCTGATCAATCAACCAAGAAAACAATAACACGTAAATTATTTACCTATACTTCGTTTCCTATTGTCTAGGGAGAGAACAAAACTATCATGCATTCACTATTGATCAATGTGATTCGATGGTTAAGATTGACTCCTCTTTCCAGGTATTACAAGAACCTTCACAAAGAGATCACTGGAGAATAGTATTATAGTGCTTACGAAAAACGCAACGAAATCTCAGCCTTTGATCGCTCGTTTGAGGTCGAGGACACGCAACATAAACCGAAAGAAAGCTTCTAGCTTCAAGAGCTATGATCACCACCTGATCTCTTTATCTAAGCTTGCTTTCTCTCTCCTACGTAAACTCTCTCTCTCTCTCTCTCTCTCTCTCTCTCTCTATTATGTTTAAGACGATCTCACATATTCGTTATAGTCAATAGACTTTTTTAAAAACATTTTCGGGTCACTCTTAAGCCGCGTTGCAAACCCAAACCCAACTCCGAGTCCTTTTGAGCTTTTAATTTGTAAGCATCTTTTGACCCAATAAGTTGGCCCAAACCGAGCTAACCTTTGGCCGAGCTGATCTTCATCTAAGCTGACCTCATCCGAGCTAACCACAAACAGAAAATGACAACTCTTTACAATATGGTTTTGTGATCATTAATAACTTTTACAAAAAAATTAACAATTTATCACATGATTTTTAATGTGGAACTTTTAAGAGTTTTAGTAATTTATAATTGTTTAAAAATAAAATACAACATATACGAAAAAAAAATTGTTTTATGATTAATGTGCTTGTTTAAATTATGTTAGATTATATAAACTTACAAAAATGATAAAGACTACACAAATTGTTATCAAATCTTTATTAAAATTATGAACTGTCATATATATATTTAAATCACATTATGTAATCCCGTATCATATATTTATAAAAGCATGAGGAATATTTTTTGTAGATTATTAATTAGCTTTATTATTAGCTGAATGAGAAATATATTATATATTTAGATGAACCAAATAATGAATGACATGTTGTAGTTATTGTAGGAATTTAAACTTATTTCTCTAAGGTATTTAAAAATTATTTTAGTAATGACACATCAACGTAGCTTGCATGTTATAATGTTAGAATCATAATACAAGAAAAATAAGCAACAAACACCAACACTTAGCCGAAAAAAATAACAAAATGTCTACATTTCGATTGATATATAGGTCAAACCAAGCAGCATTGATAAATGGTTAGCCTAACAGCGAGTCCACCAGGAAGAGAAATTTCAAACCCATTATAAAGTATATTGAATACTAGTAGTTAAATGAATAAAAGGGCATGATTTTTATTGGGAATGATATTTATTCTTAATAATGAACTCATTATAATATTCAAATAAATTATTCTATTCTTTTTTTTTTTGCGAAAAACATGCTTTTGTGGATTTTGATGAAAAATTAATTTTGCGATTTTAATGAAAACATACAATTTGTGATTTTCGCGAGAAAACATAATTTTCCAATTTTGACGAAAAACACCTTTTCCAGTTTTAGCAGGAAAATGCCTCTTCGAGTTTAGAGGGAAAACACCTTTTCCAGTTTAGTAGGAAAACACATTTTCCAGTTTTGGTGAAAATACATTTTTTTCCAGTTTTAGAGTAAATGAGATTTTTTTTTTAGTTTTGGCGGGAAAACGAGATTCTTCAATTTTGGCGGGAAAACATGTTTTTGAGTTTTAGCATGTAAACCAGATCTCCCCCCCCCCCAGAAAAAACCCGAAAACATGTTTTGGCGGGAAAACACGTTTATTGGGTTTTGGCGGGAAAACGTGTTTTGAGCTTTGGCGAAAAAACCTATTTTTCGAATTTTGGCGGGAAAAACACGTTTTTTGGGTTTTGGCGAGAAAATACGTTTTTGGGTTTTGGTGGGAAAACACGTTTTTTGGATTTCAGCGGGAAAATATGTTATTGGGTTTTGACGGGAAACCTCGGTGATCCCGACTGGTCCCCTTCTCCCCCTGCGACTCTGGAGCTTTTCTAGACTTAACCTGAACTGCTTTTGCAAGTTTCTGATCCTCTGCCAAACCTGCCTCCTGCTCAGCTGCTTTCTCCACCAAATCTCCCAATCTATGGTAAGTGACGACATGACACCTGTTGCAAATATCCACTCGCATTTCATCCGAAAACCTTCTGATCATGTCTTCCTCCAAAATTCCACCTCCAGAAAATCTACGGAGCTGGTTAAACTTCCGCTCATACTCCCTGACATACATCTCAACTTGGCTTACATGCTCGAAAGCACTCTTCTGCCTATCCATAGCTTCCTTTGGAAAATATTTCCTATCGAACTCCCTGATGAAATATGCAAAGGTGAGCCTCTCTGGGCCAAAGGGACTCAATCATATCCCCTCCTACCATATAATACATCTCCTCGCAAGTATTGTATAGTCAATATGAGCGCTAACTCTGGTGGACACTCAATAATCTCCAACTTCCACTCCAGGCTTAGTTTCCAATCATGTCCCTCAATAGCATTTAATGTCCCACTAAAATGTTCCATCTCCATGTTTCTCATCTGACATGTCAGCCTGTAGAATCTATCATCATATCCCGGGTACATCTGAGGCCGCGGTGGTGGTGGCAGTAGATCCTGAACACCCTGAGCGAACTGCTGAGCTGGAACATGCTGTAATGGAACCTGAGGAAGGGGAACCTGCTGATCGAGAATCTGATGAGCTTTATGAGCCTGAACTGGTGGTATCTGCTGGACCTGAATCTGCATATCCTGCTGCATCTGAATCTGAGGACCCTGCTGGCCTGCATCCATCTGACGGACAACCTTTTGTGCAGCCTCTTGGGTGGCTTGCCTGGCTGCCTCTTGAGCAACCTGTTGAACTGCCTCCTGAACCATCTGCCTCATGGTCTCCTGATCAATAGGTGGAGCAGTGGGCTGCAGAATCGCGGGATGCTCATGCTCAGCTCCTGCCTCTCTAGCATCTCTGGCGATCTGGGCACGGTTGGCTCTTCTCTTTGGCGGCATCTGAAGAGAAGACAAATCTGTTAACTTCTGCTGAAAATTTAAAGGAGTAGTATCGGACGGACATGTGCTATTGGTTTTAATTTTTTAAAATCCCTAAAATATTTAAAAATCATTTAGAACTGAATCCCATAAAATCGCCATCCCGGGTCGGAGCCTGGATGAACCGTGCTCGAATACCAAAAACTTGTGACACCCTTTTTCCTCAAAATTTATATAATTAAATAATACTCTTTTAAAATTCTCCAAACAAGTACTTACATAGTCAACTTAATAATATTTTACAAATTCCACTTAACAGAAACGTCCAATACATAAGTTGGGCCCAAAATCCCAACACATAATATCCGAAATAACGATAACATAAGTCCACAAGTCTAAAATACGAAATAACATAAACGATAGGTAGAAGCCCGAAGGCCCAAAAACCCAATAGCGAAAGTCTGATAAAAATATATATATATATGCAGAAATGTTTAAATCCCAAATAATGCCAAGAAGCCCAAGTCCGACAAAATCACTCCTACTCGGCGGTCTCACCTAAAAGGGAAAGAAAGAGGGGTGAGTAACAGGGGAGTCACTCAGTGAGATATGGGATGCTAAAACCAAAGTCCATAGACTCGGTCATAACACCCGGAATAAATATAATTTAATCCTAATATGTACAAACACGGCACCTAACGTATCCAAGCAACAAGCAATGGTCCTAGTGAGGCGCGCACTCGCCGTCCACTCATGGGCAAACAACAATACTCAACTCGAGATAGTGCTCGGACACCGCCCTTAGACGATTTATCGACGCTTCCAGGTTACGTTCCAGCCGATCGACTATAGCTGGCCGTAACCGCCACACAATTTGGCATACAGAAGTACGTCTCTGTAGCCATCTCAAACAAATCTAACTAAGAATTACATTAAGTGAAACAATCAATGTTGAATCATCTAACACCCTAGTTCTGGTTTAGGCAAAGAACCTAACTAAACAAGCAATGACAGACTCGATTTCACTCAGACATAACATAATATAAATAAATTATATTTAATCAGGGCCGTAAGCCGCGTACGAGAAGTTCGAAAATAGCCCTCACCTTAGAAACTTGGAAATGTGATATCTATGAACTCCAGATACTCAAATAGACTCCAAATCTGAAATCAGATCAAAATTTTGAGTCAGAATCCCCTTCGATCGGTCAAAAACGGGTGTCACGGAAAAGTCAACCCTCATCTAATTGAAATTTATTTAAACCAACTAGTTTACCCTAACCGAAACTGAATTGATTTTAATCAGCGGTTTAGACTAACCAAAGTTCAATTGATTTTAACCACCGGTTTAACCTACTGATTTTTAATTGATTTTAACCGGCCGGTTTACTCTAGCCAAACTAAAATCAATTTAAACCGGTCAAACCACCGGTTGACTGAGTCAACCGAGTTGACTCACTGATTCGACTTGGCCGAGTTGGCCGGGTCGCCGGCGAGTCACCGGTGGAGGGCGGTGGATTACCGGTGGCGGCTGTCTGGTGGCGGTTCGGCGGTGGTCCGGCGGCGACGCATGAAATGCACGCGTGTGCTCGGCGAAACTTCCGGGAGCTCTTGCGGCTTCTTCCAAACTCTGATTGTGAAGCGGTAGGTGGCTACGGATTCGTATCGTCGAGAGACGAGATGGTGGCCTTTCATGCGCGAAATTATCAACTGTTAGGAATTTATTGCCGATTTACTAAACAGGTAAAACTAAGCTTATAAGTATGGCGGTTTCCGGGGGGTACCTTGGACTACGAATGATGGTGACTTCACTGGCTTGGATTAGAGTGGTGGTGGCTCTGGTGACAAGATGTGGTGGCTCATCCCCTACAAAACACACTTTTTCCCCTTAGCTCTCTTTCTTTCAACTCTCTCTCTCTCTCTCTCTCTCTCTCTCTCTCCTCTCTCCTCTCTCTCCCTCTTTTCTTTCTTTTTCTTTTTCTATGGATTTGCATGCAAGAAAATAAGGGAGAGGGAAAGGGTATTTATAGTAGAATTACCTTGACTCTCGGTGTCCAGCCATGGCGTTAGCAGGCTAAACGTTTGGCTCGAAATTTCTGGTTCGTCACACAAATACTCATCGAAAGACATGAATAAACATCTCAAAAGGACTTCAAAAAACATCTGAAAAGGAATTGAACATTCACAAAAGGTTAAAAGCTTCAGATTCACTCAAAATGTTCATGCAAACATTCACAAAACATTCATAAAAGGTTAAAACACAAAACACCTCATTTTCAAACAGAATCATAACTAATCTATAAACAAGCAACTAACCATGTGGTTCCAGGCTCCAAGGTGGGAGAAGGGTTCTGTGTGTAGCGCTCTTGAACTGGCTTGGATTTCAGGATGTTGAGAACCCATCTAGTCTTTAGAGAGAGAAAGAGTTGGTTCTACTGGAAATGGTTCGTTGAGGACTAGTTCATCCGATTTGAACCTTCTGTATTTTCTGAGTTTTGAGCTTCAGAACTGATAGGAGATTGTCGCGTTATATATACTGGAGGTTTTCGAGGTTGATGTGTTGCAGGTTGTACAATGGCTGACGTTTGAAACCCTCGAGGTTGTGGTGGTGGATATGGTTGAACTACATGTGTTGAAGAAGGTCTAGGTTGGCCGTCGGCTCTTGAAAAAACTTCCTCGGAGGTGGGTAGTCACTCGCAAATGGTCCAGCTCCGCGATTGGGGAGAGGCGGATGTGATGTACTGCTTGGAACGAACTCATACTGCAAGAGTAGGGGAGGTGGTTTTGATATTGTCGATTTGCCAGTTTTCCCTTGTTTCTCTCTTCTGGCCATCATCTTCAGTTTTGAGAGAAAGCAATTAGAGATTGACGAAGGAGATAGGGATTTCGAGAGAGATCGATTAGGGATTCAAAGGAGGAGATAGAGCTTTTCGATTAGCGATTTATGGATGAGATTGAGATTTCGAGATAGAGATTTGGAGAGAAAGCTTTCGATTTTGGAATTCTCAAGAGAGAGTTTTGATTAAGGTTCTAAGTTTTGGAAACTGAGTTTGTTTATTAGGGAGAGAGATTCCATGAAATTTAGTTTTGGGTTTCTAGTTAATTAGGCTTAAGCGGGAGTGATTAGTTTGGGAGGAAAAATAATTTGAGCTTAGGCGGGGTTGTGAATTAGTTTGGAAGGGAGTTAGGAATTTGTTGAAACAAAATCAAATTATAATGTATTTTTATAATGAAGTTTACAAAATTATATCACATATTGACTTAAGCAATATAGTAGGGGTGCTTCCTCCATCTTCATCATCAGAAGAAGAAGACGATAAATTAGATTGGAATTAATCCTCCGGTTTAGAATCTTCGACATAAGTATCGAGATTTATCATTTCTACGCGAGCATGTACCAAATGGTCTACTGCTAGATCTTCGATTGTAGTTATCAATACAACATAATCATTTTCTTGTTACAGCAGTGTTGGTTCTTTATGTTCATATTTTTCTGAAATGATTCCCCTCAAATGAACTTTTAAAACATTGACCTATGACTGCTTTGGTTTCTTTATGTATGGATACGGGATATAACAAACTTGATCTGTTTGAGATGTTGTGCAGCATCAAATATTAATAGTATAGCTATACATACATATGATACGAAGTACATTAATATACATATATAAATACGTACCTAGAATAAATAGTTCATATTTATAGTATTTCCTCGATGAAAGAACGTCGACGATGACATCATTTCTCCGCCGAGTGCTTCTACCAATTATAAGATCATAGCTCTTACACTTAAAAAGTGTGGTTTTCAAATTTACCGACCCTCATACTCAATTTCTATGATATCAGTTAAGATCACATAGTAATCAGCTTCATCATATGCATTTTTTTAACTCTCTCCTTTAACACATGCTCCGTAGTTACAAATCTTACGTCCCTCGCCATTCCTTCTAAATTTGAAACAAAAATCCTCTAGTGAAATAGTTTTGGCTTTATTTATGGTCTATTCACAGTATCTTTATCCCACAGAAAAATGATGTATGTTGCTCCAGTAACTAACATGCACATATATATATATATATATATATATATATTATCAATATACATAATCTTTTAACTCCGCAATCAGATGTTTGAAGAAGATATCAAGACTAGCTCGATCATGGTTTGGCTCAAAATTCAAATTAAAATTGTAAGAAACATGTACTCTTTATTCTTGCACATACCATGGGTGGATTATATCAAGTAATGATCACAGGCCACAACGAATAATTACGAGATATCCCAAATGGATTGAATTTATATGTTTATAATCCAAGATAAATGTTACGATGTTCTTCAGCAAATCGAGAATGTATATTTTGAAAGTGTTTCCACTCCGCCGCATTAGAAAAATGCTACCTTTCTCCATTCTTTGCTTGGTGCTCTGCATGCCATCTCATTGTCGATGTAATCTTTTTGCTCTGATACATTCTCTTCAACCTGTCAGTTATAGGTGGATACCATATACAACAATATGGTACTTTCGTTCTACATCATTTTTTCCTAGGCTTCCATATTTGTGAACCACAAAATTGACACTTTTCCCACTCTTCATATTCTTTCTAGAAGATCATACAATTGTTAACACAAACATCAATTGTATAATAAGAGAGTCCTAAATTGCGCATAAACTTTTTGTCTCGTAGTGTAATTTGAATGCAACTTTTCCATCTAGTAAATATTCTATCAACATTTGGCATACTAAATCCACACACCTTTCACTCATATTATAATATGCCTTATTTTGCAAGACCGAACATATAAGGATAAATGTGAGTGACCTTCATGACAACCATCATACAAAATATTTTTGCTCTAACAAGTTGTAGAAATTTTTCGCATGGTTGTGTATCGGGTTTACTACATTCGGATAATACCATCATAGTGATAGTTATCAAAATTCACATTATCACGAAATGCATCACATTCACCATATCCACATATCTATCTTCATTACCAACTTCTTCACTACCACTTAAATGTGTCGGGTCAACATAACTCGTTCCTACAGCCATATCAATTTCTGCTTCGTTTTTATACCAAACATAATAGTCTTGCATAAATCCTTTACTATATGTATGTTTCCAGTTTTTTCTAAAAAAAAATTATCGTTCTCACAAACAGTACATGATCATAAAAATTTACTACCATTGTTCTGCGCTAGAGGATGACTATTTTCAAACGTCATGAGTTGTTCACCCCCGTTATGAACTCTACCGAGAAATTTCTCATCTCTTCATTGATCCCCTTGTACATCCACTCTCAAAAATTAGAATAGTTATAGAGTGTGAATGGAGAGGCAGGAGAGGGACATATGTTCTGCATATTAGCTTTTAATGAACTGCAAATGTCATTCACATTTTTATGTTGTAGGCAATAAAGACAAGAGATATGCACCAAGTTTAAAGTTTATTTGTCTTTTAGTGCATAAAGGCAGGAGACATGCATGCATTTTTTCACCCTTACACCTTTTGATGTTGTTTTACCATTCCACCTTGTTTTTAGCCAATAATTTTTTTTTGTTGATATAAATTGATTCCAAAAATAAAGATTTATCAGCTATAAATATGATTCATTATTGCTTATTGCTTCCATTCATACGATTAGTAAATAAAAAAAAAGTTCTAGACAGCAAAAAAAACTCTCAAGGGATGTATAGCGTTGCAATTAAAAAAAAGTGTTGTGTTGTGTGGTTAGGTTGTATTGTAACGTATTTTGTAAGGTTAGTTTTATTTTTACTTTTGTTCTATTAAACTGTATATAATTATATATATATATATATATATATATATATTAGTTTGATCAAATATAATATATTTAATTGGAAAAAAATTTGTAGGGTGGAAGTTAAAAAAGACTGTATTTCTACTGTCCTATACAAGTGTTGTGCTTCATTTCTCTCCAATATAAGGTAAAGTTACTTTTTATTGTTACTTTTATTTATATTTATTTAATTATATAAGTTATTTTTATCAGATATAATATATAGTAATAAGTATATTTAATTTGAAAACTCTCTATATATGGTACATTTTAGTGTTTTTGAACATTTATAAAGTTTTTAGCTATAACATATACATATAAATAAATAATATAACTTTATATATATTAACTAAAAATAGAAAATATGTCATATTTTAACTCAACATGTTAAAACTAGACGTATATATATAGAGAGAGATATTTTGAAAAAATAATTTTAATGAAAAAAGGATTTATATAATCTATAACATATACATGTAAATTATTAGTATAATATTTTATAGATGTATCAATTGGAAAAAGATATGTGTTACATATTAATTCACATAAACAGTAAAACAGAAAATTATAAATAAATAAATATACATAACAGTATATTTTTTTAAAAAAAAGACTGCAATACATATATCATTAATATATTATTTCCAAATTTATCATTCATAAATTATTATGATTTTGTATTGTTGAAAAAAATAATTTTGTATCATAAACATGGATATGTATATTGAAATAAAATAATGTAACTATTTCTTGAAAATATCCTATTTGTATTTAATGTTTGTAGCTATAACATATGCATGTAGATAAATAATATAACTATATATACATATACATATATATATATATGTAAACTGAAAATGGAAATGTGTAATATTTTAATTCAACATATTAAAACCCAAAAGTATATATATATATATATATATATATAGGATAATCTATTAAGTTTCCGTCGTTGGTTCTTATAGGATAAAATCTAAGTCCTCCTGAGTGTTTTGCCGGTCTAAGCAAAGTCCTAAGTCCCATAGGTATTGGGAAAACAAAACCCTTCTAGACAAGTTTGTAAGGAGTCATAGGTTTTCACCTTTACTGCCAAGAATGGAATCATTTTTTAGATCTTCATCATGTAAATCTCAATCCGCCTCTACTTCTTCCAGATCGGAGAAGAAAGCTATAAAAGATTCAAAAAAGATAGTAACTAGTCAAGAAACAACTATAGATGATTTCCAAGGATCAATTGATAACTAGTAGATTCTTTGTTAAGCTCGATTGAATCTAGTTTATGTACCGGACCAATTTAATTTGATTGTTATCCAAACTTTACTGTCTATTTAAATGACAAAAATATATTAAAATCTTTGGTGTTACAAGTTAAAACACACAACTATGAAATGATTGAAGGATCAATTCCAATTGCTCTAATTTTTATAGTTCATTACAAAGCTATGACGAGTGCTTTCTCGTCAAAAGTAAAACTTTCCAGCAAAAAAGGGGAGACCCTGTTACTTCAAACAGATCTTTCGAGATTCAACTCCGTTATTCCAAGATCCATCCAGTGGAAAGATATAGATCTTCCAGACGAATGGGTCCTCGAAGGAGCTGTCCAACCAAAACTCCCTACACCCCAAGAATCTATAGAGCCAAATACACGTTTAAAACATATTGAGCAATTTCGTGATGGAAAAGTAAAGTTATCATTTGTCATAAATAACCAAGATATAATTGATGAATATTTGTGTGAATCTTTTTCTAATCCAGAAACTATTGATTTAGGAAGAGTCTCACAATTAGGTCATGATTTTGCTAGAGAAGAAAAAAGAATGAATTTTCATCCCCGGTTTTCAACCTCAGATATTCCAAATTCTGTTTTAAGAAATGTTAACTTTCAGTCACAAATACCAAAACCGGTTTACTCTGCAGAAAACGATCTTTCACAAAATGAATTTAGCTCAAAATCTGAGCCAACAAGTCTAACTTTTTCAGCCATTAAAGATAACATGTTAAATGAATTAAATTTTTTAGAAAAAGAATTATCAATTGACAAAGAGCTTTTAAGAGATGATTTTTATTCTAAAGTTAATAGTCAAAAGAGGCTTTGGTTCTTCACGAACTTTTTAAAAGAAAGAAATAACATTCAGAATAAATTTTACAATTATTTACAAACACATAAGGTACAAATTTTATTTTTAACTGGTTCGAATATTATGCTTCTGAAAACAAAATAAATTTCTCTTTTTCTAAAATAGCCAACCTAATTACTAGTCGCAATAAAACTCCTGAATGAGAAACACTTGCTAATGGTAAAATTATTCGCTCCAACCATCCTCCTCCCCAAGGGATAAAACTAGATTGGTTAGGAACCCCAATCGAAGCAATTCCTTTTAAGCGACTTCAAGAAGATGATAAAGCTAATGTAAAAAATATCATTGTTCAAAACAATTTTTCAAACACTAATCTTGGTACAATAAGCAAGCAACTTGATAGGATTGAGAAATCAATACAAAATCAACACCATATTCCAGTGGAATCTCCTTCGGAAAAGAAAAGCAAAAGTCCCATGTTTAAACCTTTCCAAATTTCCAATTCAAGTGTCAAAAATTACCAAGACACAAATCTAGAATTCATTCGTGCTCTCCAAATTCAATTAAGTAAAGTTGAAATAGGAGAAAGTAGCATGCCACATATTTCTGATATTCCCGATACTCCTACTTCAAAACCCCAAATAAATACCCTAGCCAACGATTCAGACATTAGTGAATGCTCTGATCAAAATCCTGTCCCAAAAATAAACCGTCTTGATTGGCAAAACCATCAAGATCGTCAGTTAATCTCAGCCCCTGATCTAGGACAAATGCAACCAATAGAGCAGTCTAGGTTTAACTCATCATCAGTCTATGACTGGAATATCGATGGTATATCTGAGTATAATATTTTAAGCTTCCTCCAAAATGACAATGCAGCAAACGCCTATAGAACTCAAATAGGAAATGAGGATAAAACCGTAGTTGAACTCCTCATAGCTGGTTTTTCGGGACAGCTTAAAGGATGGTGGGATAATTACCTAACCAGTCAGCAACGAACATAAATCCTCGATTCAATTAGAATAGATGAAGATAATGTGCCAATCCTAGATAATCTCGGAAATCCTCAGCAAGATGTTGTTGCTACATTAGTCATAGCCATAACTTTGCATTTTATAGGAGATCTTTCCGTCCTTAGAGATAAAAATGCTGAGCTTCTTTCAAATCTTAAATGCAAAAAATTAAGTGATTTTCAATGGTACAAAAATACTTTTCTTACTAGAGTTTTGCTCCGTCAGGATTCTAACCAACCTTTTTGGAAAGGAAAATTCCTAACTGGCCTTCCTACTCTTTTAGGAGACAAAGTTAGAAACAAAATTAGAGATTCCATGGGAACCCAAATAATAGATTATGATGATTTCACTTATGGAGAGTTGATCAATATTGTTCAACAAGAGGGTCTTAGGATATGCCAAGACCTGAAACTCCATAAACATCTTAAGTGGGAACTCAAAAGAACAAAAGTAAAATTATGATCTTTCTGTAAACAATTTGAAATAGACCCCAATCATGGTAAAAAATCTTGTGTAGGAGATTGCAGCAAAAATTACTACTCTAAAAATAAGCCTAGAAGACATTCTAGAAATTATAAGAGTTTTAAAAGTCGTTAAAATTCAGGGAAAAAACCCCAAAACAAATTTCCTTCAAAAGAATCCCGAACTAAAAAACCCTTCTATAAAAACCTTACATGCTTCAAATGCAATAAAAAGGTCACACTTCAAAGTTTTGTCGCTTTAGTCGCAAAATCCAAGAACTAAACCTCATAGAAGAAATTTCAAGTAAAATATATAATCTCTTACTAAATGATTCTTCCTACTCATATGACTCTCACTCATCCATGTCTTCTGAAAAAGCCCTTCAGGTTGATGAACTAAATAGTTCATCATCTAGTTCAGAGTCAAATGAAATGAATATCTATGTCCTCACTAAAGATCAAGAATTACAATTTGAAATATTAAACTCCATTTCTAATCCAAGCTTAAAACAGAAATTTCTTGAGAAGATCATTTCCTCTTTGAATGAAAAAGATGTTAATAAAATAGATATTTCTCAAAAATTTCATAGTCCAACTTCATCCAAATCCTCTTATGATCTCACTACAATTCTCAACAAAAGAAAGAAAGACACCTCGAAAACAACAATACAAGATCTTAGAGTTGGAATAAAAGAGTAAAAAATGATTTAAAAATCCTTAAAGAAAAACAAAAACAAGATTGTGAGTATTTACACTCAATTATATCTTCTATCAAAGATCATCATGATTCTAGTTCAGAAGAACAAGAAAATGATTGCTTAAACAATGAAGATGAAAATCCAAAGAACAAATTCAATTTCTAGACATGGCCCCAAAAGATTTCCTTTTTTTTTAAGAAAAATAACTTCTCGAAAATATAAAATTAAGATTACCATTGTTTTTTTTCAGAAAACTACAAAATTGATACAATTGTTTTGTTCGACATTGGTGCAGATCTTAACTGCATCAAGTCTGGGCTTGTTCCAAAATGTTTTCATCTAGAAACTAAAGAAAAATTATCTGCTGCAAATAACTCTAAACTTCGTATAACATCTAAAGCAGAAGCTTCAATATTAAAAGGAAATATTCTTATTAAAATTGCATTTGTTCTCACATATGATATATATCAAAGTGTTATTTTAGGAACACCATTTATTAACTTAATTACACCATATAAAGTTATGGATGATGAAATTTCCTTTAAAAATCAAACTATAAAATTATCTTTTAAATTTCTCGAAACACCAAAAGTCTAAACATAATAAAAGCTTGTTCAATACAAGAAAACTTTATAAACTCTTTAATCCATAGTAAAACCTACCACTTAGAACATTTGAAATCAGAAGTTTTACTTCAAAAAACCTTAGAAACCTTAAATTCGAAAGTAATAAAAGAAAAAAAATTAAACTTAAATAAATTATTTGAGAAAGAAATTTGTTCATATTTACCAACTGCTTTTGGGAATCAAAAACAACATATTGTTGATTTACCTTATGATGAAAATTTTCTTAAAAAAGAAATTCTCACAAAAGCTCGTCCAATTCAAATGAACTCAGAATTAGAAAAGCATTGTAGAAAAGAAATTTCGGATATTCTAGAAAATGGATTAATTTCGAAATCAAGATCTCTTTGGTCTTGTGCTGCTTTTTTATGTAAATAAAAACTTTGAAATTGAAAGAGGAACCCCAATATTAGTAATTAATTTCAAACCTTTAAACACTGCTTTAAATGGATTAGATATCCAATACCAAATAAAAAATATTTACTTCAGAGACTTTACTCTGTCCACATATTCTCAAAGTTTGATCTAAAATCAGGATTTTGGAAAATCCAGATATCTGAAAGTGATCGTTATAAAACAACATTTACAGTTCCTTTCGGTCAGTACCAATGGAACGTAATGTCATTTGGTTTAAATAATTCACCTTCTGAATTTCAAAGAATCATGAATGATATTTTCTCTGGTTATTCAAAATTTTGCATTGTCTACATTGATGATATACTAATATTCTCACACTCTATTGATGAACATTTCAAAAATCTCAAAAGATTTTATTGCGTTGCGAGAAAAAACGGCCTTGTTGTTTCCAAAACAAAAATGTCCCTATTTCAAACTAAGATCAGATTTTTAGGTCACTACATATCACAAGGTATGATAACCCCTATTGAAAGATCTTTAGAATTTGCAAATAAATTTCCAGACAAAATAATTGATAACACTCAATTACAAAGGTTCCTTGGAAGTCTCAATTATGTTTTAGATTTTTGTCCTAATATTAATAGGATAGCTAAACCCTTACACAATCGTCTAAAGAAAAATCCATCTCCTTCGACAAAAGAACATACTGAAATAGTTGAAAGGATCAAAAAACAGGTCTTAGAAATCTCATGTTTGCACATAGCAGATCTGGATTTAGAAAAAATCGTAGAAACAGATGCTTCAGATGTAGGTTATGGGGGTATTCTTAAACAAAAGAACTTAGATGGTCGCGAAAGTATTGTGCAATTTACGTTATCACACTGGAACGATACCCAAAAGAACTATTTTACTATCAAAAAGAAATCTTAAGTATAGTTTTGTGTATTCAAAAATTTCAGAGTGATCTTTTAAATAAAAAAATCTTTTAAGAATTGATTGCAAAAGTGCTAAGGATGTTTTACAAAAAGATGTGAAAAACCTTGCATCAAAACAAATTTGTGCGCGATGGCAAGCGATTTTGAATATTTTTGATTTTGAAATTGAATTTATAAAAGGAGATTGTAACTTTGTCCCAGATTTCTTGACACGAGAGTTTCTCCAAAACAGGTACAATGCCTCCGAAGAAGATGATTGACAAAGGCAAGGGAATTTCCCAGGAACTAATCTCAGAAAAACCCGAACATACAAACACTCAACCAAAAACAGAACCCTGGATCTTATTTATAAAAAAGAGCGCCAAAAATGAAGAAATACCAAACACACCAAAATCTCTCCAATCTCCAGAAGATATCATGAACCAAATGTTACAGTTACAAAAAGCTTTCGAGCTTAATTTTTTCAAAACAAGAGTCGGGAGAATCTTCCAAAAACCTTTCTTCTCAAACTATTTCAAAATATAACGAGGTCCCTTCAAAAATGATTTCAAGAGAAAACCATACCTCAAAAATTGTTTCAAAACCTTCAAATAATTCACAAATTATTCTGAAGGAGATTTCTTAAACCACTCCATCAGAGTATTTTGAAAAACATATATATCAAAATATTATAAATATCAAAAAAGGATTTTTTTCTAAGAAATGATCCGTTCTTGACAATCAAAAAATATTTTCGCAAAAACAATTTCTTTTAACCACATAATACAAATAAAACTGTGTTATTCTTTCAAACCATTCTGGAAATTACAGACTCAGTGTCCTTCAAAAATCATTCCAAATCTTCAAGACAAATTTCATTTCGTCTGAAGAAGAAAAGAAATTTCCACCACTAGCCCTCTTCCACTCAAAATTTCATTTTCCTTGGGTATTTTTCATGGACCCTTGAATTTACTTCTGATCCAATTCCTGTTATCTGACGAAAATTCAAAGTCAAGTGGTGGGAGAAATACAAAATCCCCTCAAACCTTTACCCATCAAATATCCTTACCTGGATAAAGGAACAAAATTCTAAAACCCAAACACCTAACCAAACACCAAAACAAACACCAGCGACAACCTTTTTCGTGGCTCAAAAATCCAAAATGCTAGCAATGTTAGAATGTGCAAAATCTGAAGAAGAAATTAAGGCAATCTCATTGCAATTTCTACCGTCAATGTCAGATCAAATTTCTCGTACTTCAGGAAGTGACTCAGGGTCCCAAGTGCCGGATATCGATGAAGAAATCTTCGGAAACAGTGGAGTCTAAATCTCTCTCCCCAAGAAATGCAAATCTCCTCAGTATCCAAAATGTATCTTACGGTTACATTGTTACAAATATTTTCCACGATCTCTTGTCGCAATACCCGATAAAAATCCAAAACAACAAATAAGTGCTATCTCCTGTAGCCATGATGACTAAGATCCACCACCAGCAGACATCAAACAATTATGGAGCTTAATGGAGCAAGCTTTTGCTAATGGAGTTATCCATATATTGTATTTTTATTTTTATTTTATGTATAATTGTAAACTCCTATATAAAGGAGTCTTTGCTTCAGTTGTAAACCAAGTTCTCATTCTCCCATTTTCATACTCTTTCATCCATATCCTCTCTTGCTTCCTCTCCCATCCTTGTAATCGAGAACATTGCTACAATCTCCTTTTAAGTAAGTTTTTAATAAATAAAGTTTCAATCATATTTTCTTGTGTTTATTTTCTCATTTTAGTTTATGCTTTGTGTTTAAGTGGATGGTTTAACCCCCCATATTTCTGTTTTATTATATTAAGTCTTGTTTAATTATGTTTTAGATATGTCTTAATTTTGTTTAACATATATTTAATTATGCTATCTTTCATTCCGATTTCTTATGGTATATATATATATATATATATATATATATATATATATATATATATATATATATATATATATATATATTCTTTAAAAAATAGTTTAATGTAAATGAATAATATATACATGTAAATTATAAGTATAACAGTTTATAGATGTATGTATTGAAAAAACATGTGTTACATTTTAATTCACATCAAATGTAAAGCATATAATGAAAAATAAATAAAGTTATAAGTACATATAATATAAAATATTGTTACAACACACTTAATAATATATTTCTCAAATTTGTTACTAATTATCTCAAATTTCTTAACATACTTAATAATATAATTTCTCAAATTTCTCAACATATTAAATAATATAATATAAATTATAAAATTTCTCAACTTATTTAATGATATAATATAATTTATTAATATATTAATTTCTCAAAAAATTAATATTATTTCTATCATTTTAAAATTGTAGAGATGTCGTCAAATCGTCGACAAAATATAACATTTTCCGATGAAGAAGATATAAATTTGCCTACAGAAGCGTCAGCACGGGTAAGTAGTTAATAATTTTGCTATCATATTTCAGAATACTTAATAAATACTAAAGTAATATTATTGAAAATTTGGTAAATTTTAGAGGAAAGACAATTTTAAATGGAATTCTTACCGAGAATGAGTGTTTATTGAATTGTACGATTGAGAAATTGCAATAAGCGATTACCATTTCAAAGATCCTACACCCGCTGATAGAGAGTTTCTTGTTGAGAAATTCAACCAAAAGTTTAATATTAGCGTAAACTACCGGTTTTTCAAAGAAAAACTTGATCAACTAAAAAGAAAACACAAGAAGTACAAGCATCTTATGAAAAATTCTACGGGCATTTTGGTTGATCCAACTACATCTGTGATATCTGCGTCTGATTCATGGTGGAAAGATCGTGAAGTAAGTACATACAATATTTCTTAGAACCATAATATATTAAATAATAACATATCCATAATACTTGTAGTCTAAAAACTTTATAATCTTATTAACATGTAGATAGGATTATAAAATCATTTAAACGAAAGCCGCCAAAGATTTGGGATGTGATGCAACGATGTTTCATATTATATGACGTCCAATCACAATTTCAGTACTCTTTACACCAAAGAAGAGAATAGTTGATGAATGATGGTCAAAATAATGATGAAGGTCATTTGTACTCTGTAACATATGATGGTGATATGCAACACACTCAGATTCCTGAGACACAAGAAAATGAACAAGTTTATAGCGTTAATATGGATGATGAAATGTGTCCTTCAAATGAATTCACTTGTGAGAACTTGCGTCAGAATTCTTCACATGCTGCTGATCATTTTCAGATTCCCACTTCTAGAGTTCAACAACGAGGTGGTCTAAGACGTGGAAGCAGTTCACAAAGAGGTGCAGGAAACACCCGGGTCAATAGCAGAAGTGGATCTCAAGGAATTCGTAGAAAAAAAATCATTCGAGACAACCTTACAGATACAATGATTGGTTTTAGAGAGTTTCAGCGCCGAAGTTTACAACAACTACGTCCAAATTCTTTTGACGAAGATGATTACAGTGAATTTGATATTGCTGTGAAGATATTTGAAGCAATGGAGATTCCAAATGACACCAGATTTTATTGCACGTGCATTCATGCATTCAAAGAAGAAAGAGTTTGGCGCAACTACGTCATTGATAGAGCTGAAAGATCTATAGAAGATAAGTTGAAGTTTTTACAAGCTCTTACTGGATATACACGGGACAATGAATACGTGGGAAAACGGTTAGAATCTGGACAAAAGTTTGGTAGTCCAACTTGTGGGCAATGGAGCTCTGGTTTTGAACAATGGGGAACACCTTCAAATGCACCACAATGGGCTACACCTCCAAATGCTTCGCAATGGAGAACACCGCCAAATGCACCGCAATGGAGTTCACCTTCAAATTCTCCGCAATGGGGAACACCACCAAATGCCCCACAATGGGGTGCACCGCCAAATGATCCGCAATGGAGTTCATCTCCAAATGCTCCGCAATGGGGTACACAAAATGTTCCACAATGGAGTGCGCCTCAAAATTCTCAACAATGAGGTTTATCACCAAGTACTCAATATTGGGGTCCTACATCTGCTGCTCCACAATGGGGTTCATCACCGACCACTCATCAACGGGGTTCATCACAAAATGCTCCACAATATATCCCTCCGAAAAATATTCAACGTGGATTTTCACCAGAAACAGAAGTACAAACTACAAGAAATGATCATCAAGGAGTATCACAAGAAAAAGAAGTTCCTGTTTGAGAATTTTATTAGAGGAGTATCACCATAGTTTGGTTTCACGAACTATGCTTCTACAAGTAAATCATCACGTCCATGAAGATGAGGAGGATTATTCAACATATGGGGATCTGAACGAGGACTAAATCTAAATGAAACACAAGAAAGTGATTCCGCATCGGATAACTAGCTTAATAAGATTCGTGCTTTGTTGGCAGTCGTTATGTTTTGTTTTAATTTTTATTTTGCGATGTCTGTTATGTATTGTATTTTGTTTAATGATATTTCTTATTGATTTAGTTTTTATTTTGTGGTTCTTATATGTCAGTTGCGATCACAAAGTCCTCACAGTCTGAATCACGATGAAAGAATCGAGTTATGAAATTTAGAAAATAAGCAATTTGAAGAGCTAATAATTCAACCATCATTGAGTTATTACAATCGTTATTTTGATAGAGGACCAGCTAAAACAAATGGCGGTTTAGGATGGAGAAATATTTGGCGTCGACTACAAGAAGACGATGCTGCGTGTCTTCAGTTACTACGAATTTCGCTTGATGCTTTCAGATCTTTATGTAACATATTGCAATCAAGATATGGTTTACATCCCACTCTTAATGTTAACATTGAAGAGAGTGTGACAATGTTTTTGCGAATTTGTGGGCACAATGACGTTCAAAGAGATGTTGGA
This sequence comes from Moricandia moricandioides, assembly GCA_905132885.1. Classification (NCBI taxonomy): domain Eukaryota; kingdom Viridiplantae; phylum Streptophyta; class Magnoliopsida; order Brassicales; family Brassicaceae; genus Moricandia; species Moricandia moricandioides. The sequence continues at coordinate 44,937 of CAJHQQ010000227.1, forward strand.
TTATGGTTTGGACGGACACAAGAGATAGTGAATAGAAATTTTTTTGAAGTTCTTAGGACGACAGAGTTACTTGCTTGTGATTATGTTAAGACTCCAACAAAACGATAACTACTTTGAATTCCTGAAAGACTGCAAACTGACATAAGATATTGGCCATATTTTAGTGGATTTGTAGGAGCTATGGATGGAATACATGTATGTGTTAAAGTGAAGCCTGAACTACAAGGAATGTACTGGAATCGACATGATAGGACATCATTTAACATCAGGGCAATATGTGATCTAAATATGTTGTTTACATATGTTTGGAATGGAACACCTGGCTCATGTCATGATATTGCAGTTCTCACGATGGCACAAGACAGTGATGTTGAATTTCCTCTGCCTCCAGCAGACAAATATTATGTAATTGATTCTGGGTATCCAAATAAGCAAGGTTTTTTGGCTCCCTATAGATCTTCTCGGAATGGGGTTGTTAGGTATCACATGTCTCATTTCAACAAATGGTCACCTCCTAGGAATAAACAAGATTATTTAATCGATGTCATGCATCTCTACGTTCTTGTATTGAAAGGACTTTTGGAGTTTGGAAGAAGAAATATAAGATTTTGTGTGATTTTCCGAGATATGATATTCATGTTCAAAAAAGATTCGTAACTGCTAATATGGGACTACATAATTTTATAAGAATTTCAAATTATTTTGATGAAAATTTTGTTAAAGTAATGGGAGACAAAAATATCAGCAACGAAGATTCTGAAAGTGATCTAAGTTACATAGAGACGACAAACACGGCTGATGGAGATCATATGATGAACATTAGAGATAATATTGCAAATATGTTATGGGCAAATCAAAACACTTTTCATTAAATTCTTTTACCTTTGTTATGTATTGTTTATATATTATGTGTTTGATATTTTGATGTAATTTTTATTATTTAAATATGTGATCTACATCTTTGAACTGCTTTTGCCATTCATAACTAAAACAAATTATTTGATCTACTTGATCTACATCTCTCATGCATGATCCACTTGGTCTGCACTTGTTACGCTTGATCTGTTTGATCTGCACTGCTTGAATTGCGTTTACCATTCAGAACCATAGTTTCCAGACATTGTATAAGTTAAAACAATCATTTTCTTATTTTTTGGTGTTTCTACAAGTAATAAGAAGAAATTGGTGAATGTTGTATATATAGAAAAATTTCCAACTAACCAGTAAATTATCGATTATTTGTAAAAAAAATTGGTTTACCAACCACAAAACGCTAACCACTTGTTATTACTGACTGATTCGAGAATGATTTATGACTAGACATATAAGTCGCAAAATAGTCATAAAATCATACCACATTGTAGACACAACTGTCGTAGAATAACGACTAATATGTGATTAATTTCCGCAGTCGCCAATTGACGATTGGTTTGTGACTAATTTAATTTGTTCACAAATTAGTCGGTGAAAAGTCGTAAAATGTTGCGACTAATATGATTCACTAAAATTACACCATCGACGGAATGTTTCAGCTATGTTTGGACACCCCCAACTACGGTGAAATCCCGCATAATCGGATTTGGAAGCTATCAATGTTCTATCGTAGCTGGTAGTTGTACCCCTTGTCTTCTTTCTCTCCCTCGATTTCTCTTTCTTTGTATCCAGTTTTTGCTTGTTGTTTAGCTTGTGTCATTTTTTCCCTATAACTTAGGATCGAACGTTTATCCGGTTAACCGGAAAAGATTCTCTCCGATGTCCCTTTTTGGGAAAGATATTAATGGATTTTAATTTAAAAATTATACTTATTTATTCTCGGAATGATTGGATACAGAAAACTCAGACATCACATGTCTTGGACAATTCTGGTATAAACAAAAAGTAGTGGGTAATGCACCAATCTCGCAATGAATTGGTATATAATTTCCATCTATAATACATAGTTTGACGTTCTCAAACTTTGTTTTTCAAACCTTTTCTTTTGCTAGCTGGTACCCAAAAAGGAACCACTAATAAATACGTTTCAAATCAAACCGATAAAGGGAAAATAACTAATCAGTTATCGAACATTTTCTATGTTTTAACATTTCTGATTCGGTGATTTATACGAGTCTATGTGGGTTTATTTATATCAACCCCCATCTTATGCAACATGGCTACTAGATAGTTGATATCATCGAACTTGGGTTTGTATATTTGATTTTAAACCTCATTTTTAACCAAACCATACTAACCTAACCTAATCTAACCTAATCAATTTAGTTTCCGATGAATTCGGTTTCCTTATCATTTAGTTTTGTTTGTAGCAAACAAGTTTTGTGTATTTCTCTGAGGATAACCCATTTGTATACTCTATACCATAACATATGTGCGTGTCTATATGTCTGTTGATATTCGATTTCTCTTTATTTTCCAAATTTCATAGCTTTTTATCGAGAGCTGCTCTCTCTCTCTACTCGTAAAGTCTTCTTCTCTAAGGATAGAAGTGTCAGATTCAAATCTCTGTATTTTTGGGGAGGGGATTTAACAACTAGCTCTTGACATTGGCCTAAAGAAATTATGGGTTTCCGCCAAGATTTTCTTAAATGCAAAAAAAAAAAGAAAAATTATAGTTTTCAGTTTCACTGCAATTTAATACATAACAACTAATATAGAGAAAAGGATAAGAAAACTAGGGCATCTTTAACCACGGGTGCTTAGCAAGGGTGCTTGTACTGTTTGCGGGATCCACTGTGAGTGGGTCCCGCAAACAGTGCAAGCACCCATTCCAAAAGTGCTTAAATAAGCACCTATTTTCTGTTGGTTATTGCACTGTTCACGGGTCCCACTGACACGTAGCGTCCTGTGATTGATCTGTTTTTTTTTTTTTTTTTTTTTTAAAACAGAAAAAAAAAAAATACTAGGGTTGAAGATGGCAAAGACCAAGACCAATGTAATGTGAAAACCGGTTTAAAATACAAATGAATATCTTTTTCTGCCTGTTATCCACAAATTGCTTTCAACTTTTTTCTTGACTTGACCCACTCTTTTGAATTTCACAACATGACAACTCACTTTCAGACACATAAGCACAACAATCAGTAAAACTGTTTATGAGCTAATGATAAAGAAACTAAACGTTAACACATGACATATCCATATATATATATATATACTCAAGTGTGTTTGTATACATGTACACGTATAGTAAGATTCTAAGGAAACAGAGAAGATAACACAAACAAAATGAGATTCTCTACTCATAGTCGCGGTGGCTCCTCCCCCTTGTCTGCCTGTTTCCACCCTTCAGCCACTGTTACTAACGAAGATACACCGTCGTCAACTACATCTAATTTCTCCGACCACCTCCCAAATCCAACCACCACTTGCCATTACCATACTAACGTCGGCGTTTTCTTCCTGTCATGGTCTCAGTCCTTCCTCCGCCGCTCTCTCCACCTCCATTTCTACTACTGCGACTCTACAAATTGCTATCTCCACTCTCCAGATTGCTACCACCACTCCGTTCCATTCATTTTCCGACTAGAAGTCAAGCCTCTGACCTTCTGGAGAAAACATGGTTCCAAGAAAATATCTAGAAAGCCCGATATTCGAGTCATGTGGGACTTGTCTCATGCAAGATTTGGTTCAGGACCCGACCCGGTATCTGGGTTTTATGTAGCCGTCCTCGTATCTGGCGAGGTGGGTCTTCTCGTTGGAGACTCTCTGAAACAGAAGCCGAAGAGACAAATCTTGGTGTCGAGGGGAGAGAATCTGTTTGGAAACAGAGCGTACCATACGAAAATCAAGATTAAAGGAAAAGACAGAGAGATCGGTCTAGATGTTAAGGTTAATGACGATGCTAATCTCCGGTTTAGTGTAGATAATAAGAGTGTTTTGAAGATTAAGCAACTTCAGTGGAAGTTCAGAGGAAACGCTAAGGTCGTGATCGATGGTGTGACTGTACAGATATCGTGGGATGTGTACAACTGGATGTTTGGTGACAAGGATAAGGCTAATCTGGTCAAAGTCCCAGCCGTGTTCTTGCTTCGGTTTGAGAATCAAGAAGTAGAAGGAAATGATGTGTTGATGATGAAGAAGCGTGAGCGGGACCACGTCGTTTTGAGGAAGGAGAACTCTCGAATGCTGTCGTTTAGGGCGTCTTCATATGTTCACTGGTCTTCTTCTGTAATGGAGTGGTCGACTTGTAAGGAGGAAGATGAATGGAGTTTTGGACATAAGAGTTGGTTTTCTTTGGTTGTCTACGCTTGGAGGAAGTAAAAAGACGTTTTTTTAATTGGTGATTGTTGAATCCTAAAACCAGTAGTCCAACTTAATTAAACAATAATTAAGAGTTTTAAGGATTAAATGTTTCGTTTATTGAAGTGCAAAGCAGTTTTGCCGAAGGGGAAAGATAAAAAATGAAAGATGAACTCGTTGTCAATTGACTATATATATCTCTCTTGCTCTAAGTGTGCATGCCTTTCCTATTTGAATGCTCCTGTATATATAGGTTCTTCCTTCTCTTTCCTTCTGTTTTGTAGTGGTTGTGTCAGATAGTCGGTTCGGCGATAATCATTACGCTATTGCTTGCGTAAGACAGAGTAGTTGGCTTTGGCTATTATTGGTGATAGGCGCATGCTACAAACTAGTCTAAATGTTTGGGTTGTCCTCTTTTGCTTGTCGTGGTGTTTATCTTCAGAGGCGGGCCAGCATTCCTTTGTTGGGCTTTGTTTGCATACGTCCAACTCGCGAAAGGGCCGAAGGCCCATCCTCCAACAATACCCCCTCCCCCTCCCCCCGAGTTTAGTGCGTGGATGTGCATTAGGTGTAATTATTAGGATTTGAGCGAGTTGGAGTCTTAGGTACGCTTTCGACCGTGTCATCTTTCGAGTTGTCCGCCTTTCTTGAAAGTTGGGGACTAGGTTTATCACTAGTTTTTGGTCATCTTTTGGATAGCTTTCAATCACATCGATAAGCTCCAAACTATTCTACTCGCTGTCTTGCTCCCTGGTTGTCTTTGCGCCTATTAATTGCTTTGTCTTGGATTTCAAACACGTCTTCTCCTCTGTCGGTTTCTCTTGCTGTTTTATCTTGACATTCCAGAGAATCGTTTTTTTGTCGTCTTAGCGCTTTGTCCTCGGTCTATGATTAGCTTCGTTTATTTCTCGGGGTTTTTTATTGCTTCTGTGTTTCTATTCTGATGGATGATTATATCGAGTCATTAGCTCGATCTCTCGAGATGACGAATATTGATGGTTCCCTGATTGCTTCCACGACATGTGCTTCTTGCTCTGGATCTTACATTTACGAAAACCTATCACTGAATTGGGAGGAGAGGCCGGTCCTTTTTTTATTGAATCGTCGCCACCCTCTAGTGGGGACGGCGATGGTTCTGACGCCGGAACTGATTCAAAAGAGGGTCATGTAGAAGAATAAGTCGAAGGAGGAAATGGGCGGTGGGGCCTTCTTTTTTGACCGATGATTCTCTAAGGAGGCTAAAAAGTAGTTATTCGTTCCCCGAAGATATTTTGATGTGGTTTCGACGTCGAAGGAGAATTTGTGGCCATCTCCCACGGGATAGGTGTGTCTGTTTGACTTTTATTTTTCTCAGTCGAGACTGTGGTTTCCACTGCCTTGGCTCCTTACCGCCTACACCCAGGCCCGTGATATTGATATTTTGCAGCTGTGTTCGGCGACGATTTGTAATATGGTAGTGGCAGTCGTTCTCGGCTCGGAGGCCTGACGTCGACATTTATATTGGCTTCTTTGATTTGATATCTTAGATGAACATGATCTCTCGTGAGAAATTTTCTGTAAGTATCAAGGTGCACTGCGGTCTCTTGGAGGGGTTTCGTCCATCAAACGCCAACGAGTGGCAGCGAAGATATTTCTTCGTACGAGTCAGTTTGTTCTCTGTTTCTGATTCTTCTGCCATTGTTTGAGCCGAATGGAGTTCTTCTCCCGGTAGTGTTTTGTATGTGGATCGTATCTTCTTTTGTATTTTATTTCTGACCATTTTCCCTTTCTTTCTCCCCCTTCTTTTTATAGGCGCTCATACGAAGTATAGGAAGCTCCTGCCGTGGGTAACATAGAGCATTGATCGGATTAGAGGCTGTGGGAAGCCGAGTTGGGCTGAACTTGAAGTGGAGAGGATTCATCAAAGCATTCCTCGTGTCAACACCGGTATGTGCGGTGTTGATTGGTCTTCTTTCTTCTTTATTGAAAGAAACCATCCATTGTTTCAGAATACATTGTATTAACATAAACATCGTGTAGTTGTTAACATATTCTGAAACAATGAATGGTTTCCACCATATTAAGGTAAATTTCGTGTAGCTGGCAAATTTTATGTTAGTTCAGGAATTAAAAAATTCTTCTTGGTGGAAATTTTAATTAAGGAAAGAGTTTTCACTATTGGAAAAGAGTATCAAATCAAATGGTTGAAGAAAGAGAGAGAGAAAAAATCAAAACAACCCAGTTTATTATAAACAATTAATTAGGAAATCAAAATTGGGCAATAAATCCCTGCAGAAAAACGTGTTAGTAAATAGACACTAAAAGTAATTAGTATCTTAGGATTTAATCTAATCTACTAATACTAAAAGTTGAATATGGTGAATGGAGAGGCTATCCACGTATGCTTATAAATTCAAGCAATCACAAACTGACATCTCAGCTACCTCCTTAACATTTTTGTCCTCGGGCAGAGTTTTGTGTAAGCCCATATTTTAATTTTTTTAGTACAAAACAGCCCAAAACTGACCCAAAGCGTCTAATGAACCTGTTCTTGGAAATCCTATGCACTGCGATCGCCTTCTCTATCCTTCCATGCGCTTCGGATCACCGGTGTAACGTTCTCCCTGTATAATTATGCTTCATCAAAGCTTTTTTCATGGCTTTTATTTTCAAAACCTCCTGACCGCTTCAATTTCTCTCCCCCTCACACTATATATCTCATTCAGTTATATCATATCTATACTTCCCCACACTCACGCTTGAAAAAAACCTTCACTTCCGTGGCAAAAAAATCTGTAATATCCCCTCCGACCCCCCCCCCCCTCCCCCGAAAAGAGAGAGAAAGTCATCCATCTCTGGGAACCCTGAACATAACGAGAGGATGCATGCTTATTGGGTTGGAGGTGATGATAGTGGATGAGCAGGTATGTAATCAAGTTAAAAATCCCATTTGGTGTCGCTTAAAAATCCGGTTTCCTGTACTTAATCTTTTTGTACATGTGGCACCAGTAAAGGATTTCAATGTCGGTAAGGAGATCGTTGTCTAAGATGAGAAAATCAACAACTGCAATCACAAGGAGGATCGAAGAAGAAGATCACCAAGAGGGAGATGTGGAAAAGAAGAGTATTGTTGTGAAACATATGAACGTTACCAAATTTCAGCAAAAAATAAAAATAAAAATATATGAACGTTACGAAGGATGGTAGCATTGAAAAAAACGTAAACTACATAAGTTTCGTGCTTTGTTAATTTATCTATGGTTTTAGATTATTCTTTGCCTATTCTTTAAAGAACATGGATGGCTGAAGAAGGCCGTATGTTAAGCACTCTCAAAACGCCTTATTTTTCAAGTTGGTTTTATCTTCATCACTAAAACATACAGGTTAAGTCTGAATTTTAGTTTCAAAAAAGGATATAAGAGTTTTTTGCTAATTCACAAATTATTTTTATTACAGTTTGTGCTCCAGACAATTTCCAGGTAAGATGAGAGTCAAAGTTTGGGGAAAATTTTTGTTATACCGTTTGAGTCAAAACTCATACAACTTATATAAGATTTTTCCTGGAACCCACCGCCTTTATACAAGTGGAATTGTGCTGAATTACTTTTGCAAGTTTATCATATAAGCTTTTTTCGGAAATTCCAGCTCTAATTATACTTCATACTTAATACTTCATTTAAACCCTTTAAACAAAAAAAATATACTTCATAGAAGAGAAGAGAATATGCAATGCGTATTTCTAATTGGATGACACGCTAATTTCTTTGAGCCTCATGTCAACTTAATTTGTATTTTGTATTTTTATATTTGGTAAATGAAAAAAAATATATCTTTAGATTTGTTTTGCTCTATGGACTGTACGAGGATCAACTCCAAATTGCATAAGTTACTGCTTGGTGGGGCGGATAACTTTTTGCTTCTTCTTTGTAATAATATGTATGGAGCAATAAAGGGTTGGTGTTGATTAAGGTCAGTCATCTTAAAATCAGATGGAGACTTATCTGCGGCAATGTTAATTCTCTTGAAAACCAGATGTTGATGTCTCCGGCGTTGGCTCTTTAAATGTAAGCGACTTTGCAGTTCATAATCTGACACTTTATATCATAGAGATTTGTTACTTACATTCTGATAATTGGTATTGTAAGATAAGCGACAAATGTTTTTAACTCATGGCTACTTCTCTTTCCCTTAAGTATGCACCAGCAATTTATGTCTTAGAATAAAATGAAATTTGTAAGTTTGAGAATGTTACAATGTCCATGTGTTTTTCTGTTGTTCAAAATCTTATGAGATATCTAATTATATATTAGATTTAGAGATTAGTAGTTTGTATAAATAAAAACACTATCGACATATGACTATTTATATCTTTAATATTTGAGTCCCAATAGTCGTTTTCTTTTCTTTTGTTGGGTATACGTACTCTTATTACAAAATATAATCTTATATTAAGATGGCTTTTAGTGGTATAACACAAGATAACTCTTCTAAAAAAGAATTATTGAATTATTGTGATTGCAAGAAGATTTTATCTTGATAGAGTATCATTTTAAATAATTATATTATTTACTGAATGAGTAAAATTATACAATAAACAGTTGTGATATTGCCTCTTATGAGTTTCACAAATTAGTATCATAAACACATACCAGTTACCTTAAACATCAGCACCATTTTCATTCAGGATCATCGAAGGATAACACTTAGTCCTGGTTTTCACTCATGATCATCGAAGGATAACACTTAATCTTGAAATCAAGGCTGACTGATTGGTTTAAGGATCAGATCAAAAGGTATGCAAAATATAATTAAGTATTTTATCACATGTTCAAGACTTATCGCAACATATATGAAAGGTCTGAGTTAGATAGGGTATTGAGATAGCATTATTATTATTATTATCAGGTCGTACTTAAAAATGAAATATTATAAATCTTAGCCAACAAAACTTCTTTTTGTACAGTTAGAGAAAGAAGATGAAAGGTGGGTCTGTGAGTGAAACTTGAAATATCCATAATCCATTAAATTCTCTAACCCATATGACCATGGCACACCCATTATAATGACACGAAAATATATTCTATAGTGGGATTTACATTCACATGATCACCATACACACTTTCTATATTAAATTTGATGTACACGATTTACATACATAATTCCCATAGATTACAATAACATGACATTCTTTTAAACTAAAGTATTAGAGCATCTCTAAAAAGTACTTTTCATCACCAGAGAAAATTGTCGTAAAACGATTAAACACTACAACACCCGTGAGAATTCAGATTGTGTATATATTTTCGCCGACCAAGTGCCCATGCGCTTCTAAAACACATCCCCCACTTTTTTGTCGACAACTTGAAATTCTTGCTTCTGCTCACTCATTAGCATCGGTTATTACCCACTAAGTTTGATATTCGTCTTGCTTCAAATCTACACATCTTCAAACCAAACAAACATTTATTACAGCCTGCTCACCATAAAAATGGAAATACACAAAATCGCTGTCTCAAACTCACTCATAACCACACTCACAACACTAACCCGGAATTGGCATTGTGTTCGTCGTCGCAAATAAGAAGCTTAAACTAATGTAACCCACGCACCAAAATATAAAGCACCTACCACTTTCCTTTTAACGCTAAAACTATGTCACCCATCACTTCTTAGAAAAACTTACTTCCGTACCAAGTCCTATAAAATCGAGAATGTCCACATTTTATAATTCTTACAGTCTAAAACTTATATGTGTCTGCATAAACGTCTAAAATCAGTTGTCGTCAGATTTATACAGGTCCTTAATAACCAGATTGATTAAAACTATATCAAACACTTGAAAATACTTTGTACAGGTTTTATACATACTAAAATAAACCAACCAGCTCCAACAAAAAAAACACATAACACCTGATGACCTCTATTTATCAAGGTAAAAAGCAACCCAATTTGCTATACCATGTTCAATGTCGAATCAAACCAATTTACATTTGACGTCATATAAGTTGACTTATTATCCGAGATTCGGATTTGATCTGGGATCCGATCCGGATCCGCTTCGAAAATTCAAATATCCGGGTGGTCGGATCCAGATATTTGGAGGGGTAGGATCCGGATTCGGATAGTAAAATGTTGAATCCGTCAAAACCGAATTCGGATCCGGATTCGGATAGTAAAATGTTGGATCCGTCAAAACCGAATTCGGATCCGAATATCTTGTTTTTTTAGTCTAGACAACCGGATTCATAATTTTTATTGATAATTATTTCAAAAATAGTAATATATATATAAAACTAATTTTATTTATTATATTTTCATTTCTATAATAATATATATATAAGTTTTGTAATAGTATACATAGAAATAATTAAAAATATTATATATAATTTATTTTAAGTTATTGTTAATATTTTATGTATTTTTATATTATTTTTATTTCTTATAAGGATTCAAATCCAGATCGAGATATCCGCCGGATATACAATTTTTAGAAGGATATCCGACATTCGGATATCCGAGAACCCCGGATCCGGATAAGGATAATAAAAATATGGATCCGCCAGATACCTTTAAAAACCCCGGATACCCTATATGTTCCAGGCCTAATGGTTACAAAAAAAAAGTTCAATATATTTTCAAAATTAACTAAAATACAGGAAAAATAATATTCATTTTAACGGACAATATTTTATTTCAACAACTCGATATATATTATTAGAAGTTCGAAAGAAAAATCAAAGAAAAATTAAAATAAACAAATAGACAATTTAGTTAAAATATATAACGATTAAAAATATTATAATAAAATAGTAACATTACTAAAGTTGAAAAAATTATACAAAAGAAATAAAAAAGTATACAATTTCAAAATACATACTCCGCGCGTAGCGCGGAAAAAGACTCTAGTATAAATAAACAAGCTAACAACTTACTTTTTTCTCACACGTTTACCTAAAAACCTAAGAACTCTTCTCACACAAAATTGAAGCAGATTCTTATTTGGTTTGTAACTTTTCATAACCACTAATTTAATAGTTGCGTGCGGCTAATCTTCTTTTCAGGTATGTATTTTCAATCAATTATTTAAAGAGATAGTTTGCCAAATAACTAAAATCGTAAGTGTAATTAAGAGAATGACATTAATTTTGAAAGTAAGTAACATTTAAGGTTCAACTGATCCGGTTATACCCTTTATTGGTACAAGTTATGGGTAACAAAGGAAAAAGAGATGATCTCGACACCTATTTATCTGGCCCACGTTTTATGTGTCATGTTCATAAATTACGAAAGAGAAAAAAGCCATGTCCCGTTAATTTTTGCTGTATATAGTGTTATTGTTTTCAGTAAATGTGTGGCCAAAAATAGAACATTTTCTAATATATTGTATATTCCATTTAATAATTTCAGTCACTCTATTTTAATAAGAAGGAAGAAGAAGTCTGTAGCCAAAACTAGAACCACTTCCACTTCCTGAAGTGTTTCTATTTTATATCCCCAAAATAGTATAGATCGCTAACCCATTTTCAACCTATAAATAATAAACATTATCTCAACCCCACCTCCAACCCTAGATACTAAACCTCAAACTCTAATCACTAAATCCGAAATCCAAATATAAATCTTAAAACAAAATATAAATCTTAAATCCAAATAGAATAGAACAAAATAAATAGTATAGCATATATTAGTAAAAATATGAAATATATATGATTGCATGGAATAAGTTAATGATGACCCCAACCTCAACCCCCACCTACAGATACTAAACCCTAAACCCGAACCAAAAATCCTAAACTCAAATATAAACCCTAAACTCAAATATCAAAATCTAAAAATAGTATATATTACTATGTAATATTAAACTATATTATGTAATATTAAACTATATAATATAGATCATTCATTGCAATAATCTACTTTTAATGTAAAATATAATCATTATAAATAGAATAATAGAAATTGTGTGAATTTTACATTTGTAGGAGTATGGTTAACCAAATGTTAGAATCGAGTTTGTAAATACTAAAGTTGACACCGAACCTCACCCCACTCTCTAAATACTAAACTCTAATCACTAAACCTTAAACCCAGATATAAAATCTAAACCAAAATATCAAAATAATAGTATATAATATTTTTCACTATTAAACTGTACTATATAAATACAAGTTATAGAATAGATTTCCAAACCAGAAATTGCTAAGAATGAATTTTCCAAATAATAAAATTTATGAGAAGGCAATGGCGACGATGAAAAAACTAATGGTTGTGATCGCTGATGTTAAAATAGGAACAACAACAAACATAATAGATATTTTGTTATATTCCTATTCTATATTTTTCTAAAATAGTAGAGCATTATAATTTGAGAAATTGTTTACACATGAAATTATAAGTACATTGATCTATGATAAATATATCTGTATACACTGTATAAATATTTTGTGAGGGGTATTAATTTTGTCACAATTGAGACCAGTAACAAGGGCGAAGTCTTGTATTGCATATTGGATTGGCTTCTCTTCTAATAACCACCATAGCTCGAAATCCTTTTCGGTTATCAATCGACGGGAGAGAAGGTAACGAACAAACATCACAGAGAAAGTAACCCTATCTACAAGCATGGCAGAAAAGACTGCATTATATGACTAAGGTGGAGTCTATTCTATTTCGATATTTTTGGTCAAAAATTGTTACAGTTTTGTTACTTCTATTTTTGTCACCACTAATGACAAACTAGTTACTAGATATATGTCACAAATTATGACATTTTTGGCACAATAAAAAATTGTGATGACATTATTGTGACCATTCAAAAATGGTAACAGTTATGCCTCTGTTGTTACAGAATTATGTTTATTGTGACTAAAAATTTGTAACAATTTGGCATTTTCCTTGTAGTGATCGGCCATCTTTTGTAGGTTCCTATTGCTTGAAAATGATTCTCCGAACTATTCGTTATGGGCTGTGAATGAGTGAATCGATCCGTTGGGAAACCATTGTAGGCGGGTCTGGTTGGATTTGAGCCAAAAACCCTTGCACATTTTGGCTTTCCGGAGTTCTTTTTGGATATATGTAGTAAGCATCCGTTTTTTGTACTGTGTACATGATTATTTAGATCACTTTTTCCATCGTATTCATATTTGAGAAGGAAAACTTTCTCGGCATCTCATCCGCAAAAAGAATGTCCGCATAGAAATATGAAGCATTTCTCATGATTGGAGGAGTGACACCAGGAAGTCTTTCTATAAGTGATTGGACCTCTTTAAATTTCTTGGAGAAGAATTCTTCCAGGTAAGTCATTACGTCGATTTCTTGATTGCGGCTGCTTCCTGCATCTTGATATTTGTATTTGTATCGGAATCATTGTTGTCTCTAATTGGGTTAACACAATTAATATTTTGATATTGGTTCCTTTAGTCATTTCTCCATTCACTAGTAGAACCCATTGAGTCGTGATGTCTCCTCCAGACGGAGTATCTAGGGGCTGCATTAGTTGAACGCAGGTTTGGAACATGCAATGTTTCCTTCTCATAGTGTTGAGGGCTGAGTTTTCTTCTCGGAGAACTAAGTTCTCCGCTTCAAATTGTGATAGTTTATGTACGTTGTGCTCAAACTATTTGAAGCACTCTTCCGTCCTTTCATTCAAGGTATGGATCTCTGAGAAGATTTCAGGATTATTTGTGGGGATGTTATTGCTTTTTTCACATTATTCATCTTGGTGACTTGCGTCTGCAAGGCTTCTAGATGGACTCATAAGTCAGTGTCGGCCACGGTGACCAAGGGTTGCTTAAGCTCACTTCAGGTCATCGTGACGTAGTTTTAGTTATCCCACTCCTTTTAGCACTCAACTGTTAGGGTAAAATAAAACATGGTTATTTGTGATACTACGAAAATAAGAAGTAATTCAGTAAAGAAAGAAGAATAGATCAAAAGTAACTTTTATTGATCAATAGAGCAAGAATACAATGTATTGGTCTCGAAACCCTAATTCTAGTTGTATGCTTCTATAGTTAAAGTGTATGTAGTCGATCTTCCTAAGTCCCATTTTAGATTCTTATAGTCGAAATCTAAACAGAATGAATGATTTATTGAATTAATTATCCCCAACAACCGATATAATTTAAGTATCGTTTATATAGTTATGAGATGGTTGTATTTGCTTTTCACCATTATTAATTATTTTTATTTTTTTTATTTTAAAGGTCAAATCTTGAATTTAAATAATAAATACCATCTGTTTCACAAAGATAAATTAAATCACTGTAATAAATGTATCTTTTTATAATTTTCAATTTTCAATAATTTTAACTAATAGTAATTCAAGAAAATCATTTGAAGTTATTGCTTTTTTCACATAATTCATCTTGGTGACTTGCGTCTGCAAAGATGGACTCATAAGTCGGTGTCGGCCACGGTGACCAAGGGTTGCTTAAGCTCACTTCATGTCATTGTGACGTAGCTTTAGTTATCCCATTCCTTTTAGCACTCAACAATTAGGGTAAAATAAAACATGATTATTTGTGATACTACGGAAATAAGAAGTAATGCAGTAAAGAATGAAGAATAGATCAAAAGTAAATTTTTATTGATCAATAAAGCAAGAATATAATGTATTGGTCTCGAAACCCTAATTCTAGTTGTATGCTTCTATAGTTATAGTGTATGTAGTCGATCTCCCTAAGTCCCATTTTAGATTCTTATAGTCAAAATCTAAACAATAAATAATTTATTGAATTAATTATCCCCAACAATCGATATAACAATTTTTATTTAAGTATCGTTTATATAGTTATGAGATGGCTGTATTTGCTTTTATTTTAAAGGTCAATCTTGAATTTAAATAATAAATAATATTTCATCTTTTTCACAAAGATAAATTAAATCATTATAATAAATGTATCGTTTTCAATAATTTTTAATTTTCAATAATTTTTAACCAACAGTAATTAAAAAAAAATCAATTTTTTTTGAAGTTTGTAATATTTTCATAGAAAATACAAAAAATCTATCTTTGTAAAATAGTTTTTTTTTAGAATATTTATTTTAATGAAACTGAGAGAATATTTAGAAAGAAACAAATTATAACCCATACATCAGTCAGATAAGAAACAAAACTATCCATACTGGAAGCTTTAAAGAGAAAATTTAGTTTTGCACCAAACCAAGCTAACAACCATCAACTTCGTACCAATAAGTAAATATGAGATACGAGATATGAGTTTGAAAATAGAGAATGATTTTCTTTATCTTGAAAAATATATTCCATATAGTTAAATACATTGCTTATTTATATATCTGATTCTAAATCAGTATAGATGCCTACAAAAAAAAAATACATCAAACACAAAGAGAAGAAAGAGATGGTGAAGCAAGAGATCATTTTGGTTCCTTACCCAATCCCTGGACATCTTCTTGTCACCATTGAGTTGGCTAAATCTCTCATCAAACGCGACCAGCGCATTCACACCATCACCATCCTCCACTCGAAATTGCATCATGCTGACCTCTTTGCGAAATCACTCATCGCTTCGGAACCACGTATCTGTCTTTATGCCCTGCCTGAAGTCAGGAACCCTCCGCCATTTGAGCTCTTCTTGAAAGCCACCGAGGCTTACATTCTAGAGTTCACCAGAGAAACAGTTCCTCTTATCAGATGAAGGATCTCTTAGAACAAAGGATAATAAGAACAACTTTTCTTATTGCTTTAGAAACTACTCAAAACTAAATCTCTCAATGTTTCTCTTAGATCTTCTATGGAACTCTCCATGAGACCTATATTTATAGTCAAGGACAATTCCGTTTAACATGTGAGATATGGAAAACACAAACTTAATCTAATAGAAAACTTCTTTTTCCTATTCTAGATTTCCTTTTTGTGTTTATCTCTTAACATATTAAACATCTAATAATATCTTAAGTTTCCACAAGCTTGGAATTACCCAACAGTCACCCCCTTAATTCCAACTTGAATTAGGGAGACCAATTTCTTGAACTCCGAGTAAGCTCCTCATTTGCTTGAACTTAATCCTTGCTAATGGCTTGGTTAGGATGTCGGTCTTCTGATCAACACCCGGCACATGCTCTACTTCGATTTGCCCATTCTCCACACACTCTCGAATGAAATGATATCTTGAAAGTATGTGCTTACTTCTTCCATGGAAAATCGGATTCTTTGTTAGAGAAATGACTGATTTGTTGTCGATCCTAAGTCTGACTCTCTCGCCTTCTTCACTTAGTATCTCACTCAACAACTCCTTGATCCATATAGCTTGTTTTGCTGCTTCCGTTGCTGCCATGAACTCTGCTTCGCATGATGACAATGCAACTGTTTGTTGCTTTTGTGATGTCCAAGTAGCCAGTGATGAACCGTAATAGAATGCATGTCCTGACGTGCTCTTCCCGTCATCGACATCAATGTTGTGACTACTGTCACTATAACCAACGACACTCCTTGACCCATCTCTCTTGAAGAATAAACCAAAGTTTGTTGTTCCTTTCACATACCGCAATATTTGCTTGATGGCTTGTCCATGAGAGTCTCTCGGATTATGCATATATCTACTCAGTACGCCCACTACGTAACACAAGTCAGGTCTTGTGTGAAGCAGATACCTCAAACATCCTATGATTCTTCTGAAATCCGTAGCATTTATCTCTTGTTCATCTTCAGCTTTTGAGATATTTAAACTCAACCTCATTGCTACGTAGATCGTGTTACACACTTCCATCTTTGTGTCACACATGATTCCTTGAGCATAACTCTCCTCCTTTATCTTGACTTCGTCTGCTCCTTGAGTCTTGTAGATCCACTTTAACCTTATAGGTTCAATACCAGACGGTCTATCCACAAGCTCCCATGTCTTGTTACTTGTGATAGACTCCAACTCGGCTACCATCTCTTCAACCCATAAGTAGTTCGACATCTTCGACTCAGCTGAGGTAAACTCTCCTCCTCCATCGGTGCAAGCTAGATTGAACTTACCTGAGGCAAACTCTCCTCCTCTATCGGTGTGAAATCTTTTGAACCGATGGAATATCTCAGAAATATTTGATGGCGTTGGTGGTGTGATTCGTCCACACAAATCTCCATGCAATAATTCCAGTAGCTTTGATGTACGAACCATGGCCTTAGTCAGAAATGCATCTCTGATTTTCTTCCCTGCGAGACATGCGTCACACACACTTTCTTCGTGTGTTACACACGGCATTCCTACGACCATCTCCTTCTTAACCATGTTGTTCGTCACGCCATATCTTATATGTCCTAGTCGAGCATGCCACCTCCATGTTGCATCTTCATCTCTGACATGTAAACACTGCGGATAGCTAATCTCCATCGGGGTCTTGTAGAGACGGTTTGGAGATCTTGTAACACGTACAAGCAACCTGTCACACGAATCTGTGAGTGTTAAATAGACATCTTTCATGTTAACCTCACATACATTTTTTGTTGATTGTCCAAGACTCAATATGTTATGCTTCAGGTCCGGTATGTAGTATATGTCTTTGAGTGCCCTCTTCTCTCCAGTCTTGCACACAAAGGTAACAACCCCTTTTCCTACGATATCAACACACAATCCATCACCAAACTTCACTTTCCCTTTGGTGTTGAGATTCAAACTCGAAAAGAACTCCTTGTTTCCCGTCATGTGATTGCTCGCTCGCTCCATTATCCAATTACAAAACACTTGCATTGCCTTTGTCGATATCAAGATTCTTCAGAATCACCTTGTCTTCATTCAAGAATACCACCTCATGTACATAGAGGGCATCGGCCTCTTGTGTTTCATTTAAGTTGGTTTCTTGATTCCTCATTGACTTCTCGGGACATGAAGTTGCATAGTGACCCGGCTTGTCACATCTCCAACATATCAACTTCGAACGATCCTTCTTCGAGTTTTTGTCTTCGGTGTGTGACACATGACTTTGGTTGTGTAACCTACCTCGACCTCTGCCTCTTCCATTTCGTCCTCTACCTCTACCACGAAAATCTCCATAGTTCCTCTGAATATGGTGATTGTTATCCGAAAACATAAGCTTCCCTTGGTCTTCTTTTTGAGTTTCTTCCCCTACACGCTCCTCATACGCCTTTATCCTTCCAACTATGTCCTCAAAACCCATAGAGTTGAGTTCTAGGACTTGCTCAAGCGACGGTACGATCTGGATATACTTGTGTCTTGGAAGACCCTTCAAAAACTTCTTAACCATCTTGGATTCTTCTATGTTTTCTCCCAACGAGGCTGCCTTGGATGATAACCCTGATAGCTTTCCCGCAAAGTCATCCACAGTATCACTATCATCCATCTTCAACCTGTCGAACTCTGTCATCAATGTCTGAAGTCTCGCCTCCCTTACACGATCAGCTCCAAGGTGTCGTGACTTGATGGCGTTCCAGATGTCTTTTGATGCGGTTTGTTCTCCCACCTGGAGAATCAAAGTTTCGGGAATGGATTGAAACAAAAGAGCAATCGCAACATCGTTCTTCTTTTGATCATCCGAACCAGGGTCTATCGTGTCCCACACATCATGAACACGGAGTAACACCCTCATCCTCATCGACCAAACTGTGTAGTTTGTCGAGTTCAGCATCGAACATTGGATGAATGCGGATCCAAGGTCCTTCGTGCGTGGAGCCGTATTCACGTCAGTCATCTTGTGTCGTGAACTTCTTGCTTCACAGCTACCAGGATCGAAGCTTCAACTTAAGATTTGATCGAAGCTTTAACTTAAACTCTGATACCAATTGAAGGATCTCTTAGAACAAAGGATAATAAGAACAACTTTTCTTATTGCTTTAGAAACTACTCAAAACTAAAGCTCTCAATGTTTCTCTTAGATCTCTTATGGAACACCTCTCCATGAGACCTATATTTATAGTCAAGGACAATTCCTTTTAACATGTGAGATATGGAAAACACAAACCTAATCGAATAGAAAACTTCTTTTTCCTATTCTAGATTTCCTTTTTGTGTTTATCTCTTAACATATTAAACATCTAATAATATGTTAAGTTTCCACAAGCAATTACCCACCATCAGAGCCGCTCTCTCAACTCTTGTTTCGTGTCGTGACAGATCCGATCCGGTTCGGGTCGCTGGTTTGGTTCTTGATATCTTTTGTGTCCCATTGGTCGAAGTGGGAAACGAGTTTAACCTTCCTTCTTATATTTTCTTGTCGTGTAATGCTGGTTTCTTGGGTATGTTGAAGTATCTCTCGGAGAGACATCGCAGAATCGGCTCCATGCTCGATCTCAGCTCTGAAGATCATCAGATTCCCGGTTACGTTAACTCAGTGCCTTCGAATGTTTTCCCGGCTGGCCAGTTCGTGAGTGAGTCCTACAAGGTTTGGCTCGAGATTTCCGAGAAGTTCCCAAGAGCCAAGGGTATTCTTGTAAATTCATTCACGTGTCTCGAGCAGAACACATTTGGTTACTTCGCTTGTTGTCCTGACAACTTTCCCCCGGTTTACCCGGTCGGACCGGTTCTTAGCTTGGAAGATCGTCTGTCCCCAAATCTTGACCCATCGGATAAGAGTCGGGTCATGAGTTGGCTCGAGAACCAGCCGGAGTCGTCAGTCGTGTACCTCTGCTTCGGGAGCTTCAGAGTATTCAGTGCACAGCAGATTGAAGAGATAGCTCGAGCCTTGGAGATCTCTGGCCACAGGTTTCTTTGGTCAATCCGCACTGAGAAAGGTGGTCCGTACGATCTCTTGCCAGAAGGGTTTATGGATCGGACGGTGAGTAAGGGACTGGTGTGCGGGTGGGCCCCACAGGTGGAGGTGCTAGCTCATAAAGCCGTTGGAGGGTTTGTGTCTCACTGCGGTTGGAACTCTGTGCTAGAGAGCTTGTGGTTCGGCGTTCCGATCGCTACTTGGCCATTGTACGCTGAGCAACAGCTAAACGCGTTCACGATGGTGAAGGAGTTAGGTTTAGCGGTGGAGCTGCGTTTGGATTATGTCTCAGCGAAAAATGAGATAGTGAAAGCTGAGGAGATTGCGGGAGCGATACGATCTCTGATGGACGGTGAGAGTATGGTGAGGGGTAGAGTGAAGGAGACAGCTGAGGCTGCTAGGAAGGCTTTGATGGACGGAGGATCTTCTTTCGTTGGGGTTAGACGATTCATCGACAACTTGGTCGGTGAGGATTTTTAGTTTGGTTGTGATTGGCTTTGAGATGGATTGATGATGGACTTCTAAATAAATTATGTAACAAGAAATGACTTGTGCTTTGCATAAAAAAAGACACGCTACGCTTTAAGAAAGTTAAGAAACTCATGCTAAGATACATGCAATAAACATGTTCTTAGTAGCAGCTTAGCTGTCATACCCACTTTACTAGTTGCTGAGAAGATAAATGCTCAAAATATATTTTAATGTGTCAAAACTTGTTGACCCATGCCACCCAAAGCGACCCCAATGCAAAAATGTTCAAATGAGTTTAGATGGAACACCACCTAAAACTCAGCTACAAGTCTTATCTCCAACCCACCTTCACTCTTTAGCTTACACAAATCGACCCATGGTACACGAGCATTAGGAGCAGATGAAGCAATTTTCCACAGAAAAGCTGGAGCAGGTTCTTACGAAGAACAAAGACATGGCTCCAAAACTATTCACAATCTTACCTGCATAATCAACTTTCTCGTAAACGAAGAACAAAGACATGGCTCCAAAAATTCACCAAATAAGATGAATCTTACCTTAAAAGAGAAACTTGGCCATCCAAGAATGAATTCTATTTGTAATACTTCCTAGAAATGGTTGCAAGGCGGCAAAGGTGAGCTTAGAGGGAGATATAGGCAGACATTTCCACAAAAATGGAACCATTGGCTTGTATAAGCCGAGATGTCGCATTAGGAATCCGCCTAACCTGATGATGGTAGATATGCTCATGCCGGCTGCGTTCTCAGAAGAGTAGCCGGAGAAGAATAGCTCAGGCTTTGCTGCATTCATATCTTGTCCAGCGAAAGACTTGAACCTAAAAAGCAGACTCACAAGAACACGGTATCATAACCAGGGCCAGCACTAAGATTTAGGGGGTCTATGCGAGATTCCTGAACATAGCTCAGACTTGTGTATTTGTGTTGCTCCCACAAAAGTTTGACATCTTCTTCTTGTGAACTGCGAAGCCTAAAGAATCTATGTTTTTTCTCTAAGGAATCTTTATTGTTATCCCTAATTCCTCATTAATCTTATTTTGCGTAATTAGTCATTCCTACTTGCTTTCTTGTTTTTTATAATTGCTTTCAAAAGTATAATAACTCAAAGTCTCATGAAAACATTATCACTCGTCATGAACTTGACTTTAGCATTTCTAGTGTGTGATTGTTTGGTCCTTTGTGACAACCATTTTCACCGTGGACTTACAAATTTTGTTATGCGCGTTAATACTCAAGCTGTAAAGATTTAAGTGATAGGTCTCCCGTCTCCAATGTGTTTCTTTTTCCCAGCTTCATCAATGTTTTGATTGCTTATACGATCTTGAAGAATGTCACAATCATGTTTGGTTCAAGGCTTAATGGCAAGCCTTTACACCATTCCATCTCCTCACACCATCAGTAGTCTTAGGTAAATTCACTTCAGGCACAGTTACGTAATGTGTTATAAGTGTTATTAGTATCTCACCTCAGGGTCTTTTTTTTATGTAGCTCTTAAATTATGTTCTGGCAAGAACTCTCAGAAGCGTCGGCCTATCTTGTCTTTTAGAAAAACTTTAAAAATTGCAAAATTCACTTTAAGAGATTTAAAATCAACATTCTTTACAAATTTCATTACCATTTTAATCATCTATTCGAATACAAAAAAGAAAAAGCACCGAAAAGATTTTTCCAAATATGGTGAATTAACAATAACTTTGGGACAAAGGACGAGCATGCTGCATGCCCATGTATGATTGATACTTCGCTTGGCATTTTCCTCTGTTTCTTTGTTCTTTTCATTAACAATAATAAATTTTCATTAATAATAATCAAGTCTTGTCGCTTACGCTTGGTGACTTCTTGTCTTTAACTTGAGTTGGACAGTGTCTTTGACCTTTCTTAGAACCCGAAGAAGAAGAAGAATGGTTACCAGTTGATTTTGTTCGAATGTGCAAACGATGATTATCATCAGGTGTCGAAGAAGAAGTAGAAAGTAAAGGACCTGATCGTGATCGGTTTCTCATTTTCTTATTCACTCCTTCCCCTACACGTCTCACTTTTGCCTCGTTTAACCGCGGTGGTAACACGCAGTTACAGAGAACCCCTACACAAATCCGTTAGTACATTATAATACTTTCTTGATGATGTCCAAAACACATATAATGATATGGCTTTACTTACCTAACCGAGCAAGTCGGTTTACCCATCTAGGGATTGGTTTTTGCGTAAGTTTAATACAAACTTCATTACAAAAATGGTTGCAGTTTCTTGAGATGAGATTGTACTTGTTCCCTCGATACTCTTCAGCTAGTTTCTCCATATACACTCTGACATCTTTCGAACCCGTGTCTGTTTTACCGACAAGAATCGATTTCCTGAAGGTGAAACCAGGACACTTCCTTGGCTCTACTTGGAAGATACCAGTGGTTGGAGATTCATGTGCTCCAAATGCATATTCAACTCCATGAACTACAATACATTAAATCAACTGAAAACTAGTCTACTACAAACTAATTTGTCTCAGCTAAAGCAATACACTATCTAAAACAAAAACAGTTTCTACATCAAACCCAGAAACTGAAAATTGAGAACTATAAGCAAATCATCCAAAAGACAGAGCATGACTAACCTTCAACACCAGAATGAAAGACACCAAGTCCAAGCCAGTAGCCATAAGCATTCATAGGAGTTAGATCGTAGACATTCAGGTAAACCGGAAACGAAGCGGTTTTCTCCTTCCGCTTAACCAAACCGCTCCAGCACACCATCACCGATCGGGGACCAGAGAAGGGTAGATCCGGAATTTGAAGATGAGAACTTTTAGAGGTTTCTTTGTCGTTTCATCTTCTTCTCTTTAACTGTTTTTGAGAAAGTGGGTTGTTTTTATTGCCAAAGCGAAAGCGTGTCTCTATATTTTGTTTATATTGTCTGTGTCGATAGATGTTCTTCCACTTTACTTTACCCATCCGTTTCTGTTAATTCACTTTTAAATGCTTGAAGTTTTATAATAGTGTATAGCTATCAATAAACTTAATTTTTAATCTAAAAAATGTAATTAAAATATAAATTAAAAATTATTAACCAGTTACAATATAGATTATAAATATATTATTAGTTATATAATTTTTGATAAAATTAAAAGTTATATTGAAATATGAAAACATCAACTATTTTAAAACCTCAAAACTTTCTTAAATATTATCTTTTCGAAACGGATGGAAACGGATGGAGTATTTGTTTCAAACACCATAAAGATATTAATTCTTATTTATGCAGTGACCACTAGTTGTACATTCGCATTCACTTGATCAGGTCGTTTCTGTGAATGATAATAAATTTGAAATAAGAAAACAAAAAATGTATTTTTCTATAAGAAAACTATTTATTGTTAAAATTTATTAGTGTTATAAATAAAAAAAATAAAAATTAATTTGTTGTGCATTATTCCATTGATAATGAACAAATATCTTAGACACCGAGTAGAATTTAGAAGATAAGTAATTCTAAAAACTTTTTATAGTGGACATCATATAATATTCATAATATTTTTTTTATGTCTATTATACTAAAGTTTTTTAAAACGTTGTAGATGATGCTTCGTTAAAAACTCACCAGGAAATTTTAATATGAAAAACCATGGTTAAGAGAAAAAGTGCATTGCATAATAACTTTCATTTATGTGTACATAGTCAAGATCTTTGAAATGGCTCAATCTGATAAGTGAACTAACTTCTTGAAAATAGCATTGTGTAACATCTTAGTGAGTAAACCAACCAAACTGCCACTTGAACGAACATGTAAGATACTAACATCACATTCTCGCTAATGCACGAGTCTTGTATGGTTTGATCATTCTCTTGGATTTTCTTTATCTCAAAAACGTTAGAATATTGATAGACTTTCATCTCTCGAATTGTAACATTTCATTGAGTGCCTATCATTTGTGTGTTCTTTGTTTCCTCGTTAAAACTTTGTCATGGAGAAACCCAATAAGATAAAAACTATGATAAGGAAAGAGAGTATAACCACATACATTATCACATTTCTTCCTCAAGCAATATTTTCAAGACATGCATTCCGGTCAAATATATCTCTTTAGGAAATTGAGCTTAGCAAAATACATTCTTTTGATTTCTATGAAAATATCTTGGGTCTTTAGAATTATGGTCTATAATTCTCTTATGACATAGACAACAATTTGGATTTTAAGCCAAACATCTTTACATACACTCTTTTAGTCATTTGTTTTGTACATACGAGTTATTCATGCTCTTATTATAAAAGAAATTGTTATGACTTTCTTTAGTGTCATATGAAATCATATTTTTCAATCACGGAAAAATCAATAACTTTCTTAAAAAACACTTTAAGTATGGTACTTTAGGAAGCCTTTTAATATATCTCATGAAAACAAATTTGTTTTAATTCGATCAAATAGCTAGAGTTCCCAAGAACATGAATTTGATATCATCAATCCTTCATGAATTTTATCTTCTAAGGATTATTAGTGGGTTGTATAATTCAAGTTCTTCTTTATTGCCATAATTAGGCCTTGGCATTTAGGGTATCGGTTCGGTTCGGGTATTTCAGGTATCGGCTAGTTTGGGTAGGGGGCTAGATGATCCATTTACTACTTGGACTATTTTTGGTTTGGGTCGGCTAGTTTCGGGTTCGTTTTGGTTTGGATAGTAAAACTAAGAACCAAGAAATACTCAGAAAAAAATCGGTTTTCATTTAGTTTTGGTTTCAGTTAGGTTAGTTCAGGTAGTTTGGGTTAAATATCGAATATTTTGGGTAAAATATCAAATATTTTGGGTAAAATATCAAATATTTTGGTAAAATATCAAATATTTTGGGTAAAATATCGAATATTTTGGGTAAAAATTCGAATAGTTAAGATAATTCAGACAAAAATCTTGGATATTTCAGATTAATTTGGATATCTAGGATAAAAATATTTGGATACTTTTGAATATTTTTGGGTAGTTCAAATACCTTATAATAATTTAGTTTTCTTCAACTATTTTCAGATTCTTTTAATAGATTTTCAAATTATAAATACATATTTAGGTATGTTATATGTATATGTAATTAATATTTTATATATTTGGTTCTTGGTTCTGTTCGGTTTGGTTTGGTTATTTCGAATACAAAATATAAAAACCATTCGGCTATTTTAGGGTTTCAGTTCGGTTCATAGTTTGACTATTTTGGTTCTGGTTATTTGGCCCAGACCTAGCCAGAATGATAAGGAACTTGTAAGTAGTTGCATTTACCACATGAGACTATGTATCTCCACAATTAATGTCAAATTGATATGTCTTTGGTGCAGCGGTTCTTTTTATATCCCACTTATTTCATGCCTTTTAGTGTATGGATAACTGGTCCAAATACTTCTCTACTTCACAAGCATAAAATCTTTGTTTATTTCTTTTTTTTTTCTGATGTGGACAATCATTTTTTTTGTTTACACTTTTCAATAGACTTTGTTCATGATCGTCTTTTTCATTCATCATATCAACTGCTACTTTGCATACAAAATTTAATCTACATCGATTTGTTTATGTATTCATTTTCTTTCATATATGACATAACTTATTGAGATCTCTTTATTGTCTCACGTACATGGATTTATTTTAGTCATGTTTAATGTGTTTTCTCGTGATTATTCAAAAACTTTTTTTCCTCAGTTTGACCATTATAAATATACGCTTCTTTTCATTTATGAGGATTCTTATATTTAAAACCAACATGTCTACTACGCATCAGACGTTACTGAGACTTACTAGAAATTTGATATTGTCCTTTTGGGACATTAATTCTTATTGGAGCATTTCCGACCAGTATATGTAACTTGATCACTGTATTTATCTGGGTCAATAATGTGTCTTAACTACTGATTTACGAAGCTCTATAACCGAATTATATTTTGAAATTCTATTTCACATTGTCTTTAGTTTACGGATCAATGATAATTCATTTCAACTTTCTCTTTTTCTTTTCTAACTGTTTATTTTTTCACCCTTATGTTGGAAAGACTAATTCAATTATTGTATGCAAATCGATTCCTATCAGATTCCACTACACATACCTCGTGACTTTTACTTTTAGCTACCTGGAGGAGATGAGGAATATCCAAACTTTTCTTCTTGCTCCGCTTTTTTATTGGTGGTCGTTTGAGACCCAAACGGATCTTTGGGAGTTCTTTCTCTTCTCCTAACATGACATAGAATGATACCCCATAAATTGATAAGATGACTATTCCAGCAACTCCATTAAGGCATAATCATCTCGGAACAACGATAACCTTGTGTTTTGGAGGAAGTTTTCGTTGAACTTTTGGAGTCCTACGTGCCGGAACGTATTTATGACCGAGGAACAGACAAAATTTCCGTTTTTAATGCTTTTTTGGAGGTGGGTTTCCGATGAAAGGTACCTATCTAATAAACTGATGTTTCCTCGTACTTAGTTTATAAATAGGCTAAACGTTCCCAAATATTGTATAAAGGGGAACTAGAGCTTAGGATCCGAGTCTCTCATAAGGAATAAACAAGTCAATAGCAACATAACTTAAGAAAACAATATAAGAGTAACAAACTGTTCCTACTCCATGACCCCGTTGGTCTTGAATCATAAAGATATATTAGTTGTTGTTAATCACGGACACTGGGTTTCTCTTCTTCTTTTGCTTCTTCCATCTTCACATCAACACTTCCACTAGCTTCTGCAATGCTCTCCTCTCCCTCCAACACATTCAGATCGACGCTTGCTCTCACGGGCTTTGTTTCTTCGACCGAGTCCATCTCAACGTTGTTTAGGTTCGGCTTGGTGTCCTCATGAGACTTGAGTTGATCAGATGGAGCCGAAAGGATTCTGCTAATGTTACCACTGATAGATTCAAATGAACGGAAGCTCTCACTCAGCTTGCCATTAGACGGTTGGTTGTTCACATATGCTTGGACAGATTCACGAGCGTTCCCATCTAAATCTTTGCACATCTGGATAAGAGCCAGAGATTAGTGTTGTAATGATTCTAGACATCCTTCGAGCAAAGATATTAAACGAAGAGCTTACCTTGTTATAAAGTTGGGCTATCTCAACCCGCTCTTGGTTGTTGTCAGCAGCAGTACCCTTAATTTCTTCTGAAGCTGCAGCGAGAATCAGATTAGCTCACATTAGATCCAACAACTCTCTAATTAAAGAATCTTTGTGATGGTACTTACTGATGGGTTCAGTCTTGGGAAGTGCCTCAAGCATTTCATCATCAACCTCGATAAAGCTGGCCCCCACTGTGTCAGTGACCTTTGGCTCAGCTTCTGGTTCTTCACTAGGTACAGATGATGAGCCGCCAAGTCCCTGCAACCAGAGATACAATATAAATAACAACGCCAACCACAAGACATAGAGATAAGTGGGGACACAACATACATAATAATCCTCTGCATATTCATAATTCAACGCCTTCTCCAGAAGCAAAACTCGCTTTTTTACAAACTCAACAAGTCTTCTCTGCATGTCTCGATAGTAGAACATCGAGTTTACTTGACCCGCATCAGCAGAAGCATTACTGTTGCCCGTAATACCACTTCCATGATTCTGGTTATTCTGTGCTCCGAGATTGGAGCTTCCACTACCATTCTGCCCTTGCAAGCCAGCTTGCTCAGCAGCAGACAAACTTATGTGAGGGAAGTTCAATTCTTTGCAGATAAGCTCTTGGATCCCCAACTCTTTGTCATCAACAATAGCTTGCCAGCGTCCGTATCCATGCCTGAAGAAATTTTCAAGAGAAGGAAAATCAAACATGAGCAAGTAAATAGAAAATGATGGGAGAATAAAAACTATTCGGTGAGAATACTACTTAAGGATTCATACTTTAAAACAGCACGTATCATTATTTTGTCATGTTCCTCCTTCCAGACTTTTCCACTTCTCAGTCCTGGGAATCTTTCAAGAATGCGGTTGGGGAAAACAGGTTTCCCTGGATGATCTTCTACAAGTTTCACCTGTCAGACGAAAGCACCAAAAATACTGAGAGTTAAAAAAAAAAAAAAATAGACAACTCCAAACCAAATCTTCAGGAAGAAAAGCTTATAAAACAAAAACTGTAAAAGGCAGTTTTCTCTAGTTTTGTACAAAGTGACTGGAGATGGAGAAAATGAAGCAGAACATATAACCAAACGCTTTACCACAGGAGTGCACTGAAACTTTCTAAATCCTAATTTTTAACTACATCGGTACACATCAAACAATAGCCTTGCAAGAACAGATACAAATATAGTGCTACATTTATTTTGCACCATCTAAGTAATGCCAACAATAAAAGTAATACACAGATGCATAACTCCTACAGTGTGTATTGGTTCTCAGAAGGCAACTAAGAAATAAAAGAGAGAAGCATATTTAAGACTCACCTTCTCCTGTACAAGCATAAGAACAGCAATTCTGACCAGAACATCTTCAATTCTAAGTCCTTCCTTGGGCACACCATCTACAGACAAAGCCCATTGCAATTATATATTTAACAGGTTAACAGGAAAATCAACAAACAGTTCAAAGATCAATTATCAGTCACCTGAAAAGGTTGAAGAATTCTCGTCAATATCTTCAGCAATGTGCTTCAAGAAGAGTACTCCGTATCTGAGAAACAATCATCAATGTCAACAACAGTGATGCGTTTTTGGTAAAAACGCTGAAGAGAAGAGCATTAAAAGAACTGAGCAATAGTCGATACTCTTTTATTTCGTCATAGGTCTTCTGCTTCAAGCGAGGAACAAACTCCTTCCAGTCGTAGTTTCCAACTCCAAACCTGCATATGTTTTGACCAGACGAGTCTTGATTAGTGAAATGATAAGGGCACTAGCACGAGGTCACTGAAACCTCACGTAAACCAATGTACAGCACAAGACAGAGGATATATTAATGAAACAAACAGTCGAGTTTCTTGTGTCTAAAGGCCTTATAGTAAAGAAGATACCTCATCAACGTCTGTACAAAAATGGCCCTTTGACTCTGGTTGAAACCGAGTACTCTAAAAGATCTCCCTTCGCCTTCCATCAAAGGAGTTGGCTCCGAGTTATCTAAAAGGAAAAAATAATAATAATAAACTGCATACACCCAGCACTTCACATCACTAGTTTGGCTTCATTACAATTCTAAGAAACTGGTAATACCTCTACCCTTTCTTCGGTATGGCCTTCTACCCGTCTGATTTCCTTGTCCCGGTGCTTCACCATCCGTTGATTCGGCTTCGTAACTTTCATCTCCATCAGAGCTTACATCTTCCAAACCAGCAAGATCATCTTCTTCGACAGATACCAACTAGGGAAAAAGACAATAGAAGAATTAAAACCGTGTTGCTGAAACATATGAAACGAAGATGGCTGAACAAAACAATGTATACCATCAGTAACTGAGATATACTAAGTGAACAGAGAGTAAAACAAAACTTATTTATCGCAGACAAAATCAAAAGACTATAGATATTTGTGCTCCATCAACCCCTATCAATGAATACAATTTGTTTTATTTCCATTTAATAACCAGCTGATAGGAAAATGAATACTTTTATTAAATACAGAACTCAAATATTATTTTCCAAATTGAGCTACGTTAGGAACTCAAAAGCGAGAATGAGACAACCTGTTTCGACGTAGACCAGAATGAAAAAGTTATGTATTTGATGCTACAATTGGGTAAGGGTGATCAAGAAGACACAAACCTGTTTGCGACTTCTTTTCCTCTTTCCAAGAGCATTAAGCTCCTCAGCCTGCTGCACCTCAAATTTGTCTTTTAACAACTCTTCCCAATAACTTGCCCTTTCGCCTGCTGAAGATTTGCTTTCCGCAGCAACTCTCTGTGCCTCTAATGCTGCCGCCTCATTTTCATCTATATACTCAAAATTCGCCACCTAAACAGGATGAACAGAAAACCTTATAAATAAAGTAATTTTAAAAGTTAGCAACATTAAATAGAAATTGGAAAACAATGTTTGGGGACTTCAAGTGATTAATATTCAGGAAAGCAAATCATAAGAACCGCAACCACATTGCCATTTGATACAACAATGTCCATAGCTTATTTATAATATCATCCACTACATCACGCTTCATTTTACAGCAAAATGTGCCCATATAACAAGAAATTACAAATCAAAATTTCCTCGACATACAAAGTACCATATCCTTTTCAACAATTAAGGAAAACAAAAGAGGTATAATGAGGCAATGCAGGACACAGCCTTATGCTCCAGCTAAGTCTAAAGACCACGCAAATAACACATTCAATCAAATATAATTCATAATTCAAAGAAACATAACAAATTTAATAGGTTGAAACTGGCTCAAAAAACATCAGAACAAGCATAAAATTTTAAACCAACTCATCATCACCAATTTCCAATGAGTTTTCTTTTGCTTTGAGATAGAACTAAACAGTCAAAGACACTTTCGATAAGCATCAAAGCGAACTGGTCAAAATGCATAGATCTTCAAAACTTAGCATGTAATAATTTGACAAGAGTGTGCACAACAGAGAGATTTAGATAGCACTCAGGAGCTGAATACCATGGAATATAGGAACACAAATATATAAACTCCAATGGAATATCAAAATGTTATTTGGATAGAAGAGGAAACAAACCTTAAAAGCCTTCAAGAATCCATTCTCCTCTTCATCATCCACTGCGACCTCCTCCGCATCTACGAGATCACGATCAAGCAATCTGCAGAACAGAAAATGAAGAAAAATGAAGATCGCAGAAATCTGAAAATAGAATAAGAGGAAGGCGAGGAAAGAGTACACTACTTGTCTATAGCCGCATCATCATAATGAATTTTTCCAGACTTCCCTGCTTCGTCATCTTCACTAGCAAAAAGCTCCTTTGAACCATATCTGATGATGTCATCTAACTCTTCCTAAATTGCAGACAGGAAAATAAAACAATCAAGACTTCGTGAAAAACAATCAAGCAAATATGGACTCGCTTCTCTGGTGTTTTCATATTTGATTTTCATGCAAACAAGTGGTGTTCCCCTTGATGTTTCTGCCTTCCAACACCACTGTTGAGAAATTTTGTAAATCACGTGAAAAGGTACTTCTTCAAGCAACAGAACTATACCTGATTAATGTTCTGTGTTTTCAGTTTCCCAACAACAAGATGCTCTAGAACCATCTTCTTTTTAGTCAACTGCATCATCCTTTCTTCAATGGTGCCTCGGTTAATAAGTCTGTATATCATCACCTATATGCGTATATAAGGCCAATTAGCGAAGCAAAATAAATACTGAAAGTGCAAGTTCACACCACTAAGGATGAAAGTCAAAACCTTATTTCTTTGGCCAAGTCGATGTGCTCTAGCCATAGCCTGTAGATCAGCATGAGGATTCCAGTCACTACAGAAGCAGAGAAAAGAATTCAACCATAAGCATGAAAATGCGAGCAACTGTGAACCATGATAACAACTGTCATCCACACAGAGGCTGATGTCTACTTAACCCACATTGCGTGTATATAAAATTTTCTTATCAGGAGAATAATTCCTGATTTCCCGCTGTCTTAGAACTTGTATGTTCAAGAAAATGTTATTTTTTTGAGAAAACCAACTCATCTGAAAATCAGCATTGTACATCCAAATTCTCATGCAATCAACCCAAATAAGCTCTAACTGCTTGCCAGTATATTTATGGAAAGCAGAAAATGACACTAGAACAAGACTCAAACCTGTCATATATGATTACAGTATCGGCAGTTGCAAGATTAATTCCCAAGCCACCAGCTCTTGTGGAGAGCAAAAAACAGAATCGGTTAGAGTTTATGGCATTAAACCGATCTATGCGTATTTGCCGCTCAGCTCCTCCAACCTTTCCATCGATTCGCTCATAGTTCCATTCCTAAAAAAGACGAGAAAACGAACAGCACAAACGATATGAAAGATTTTCAGCCATAGCAATGGTAACAATAATGGTATCTCAAGAAATACAAAACCAATCTTCGAGGGGATAAAAAGTTATATTGCCGACAGAGATATTTACTAACTTGTATATCCATAATGGCCCCTAACTACACTAATTAGAAAAGGATAAGCTGATTCTATAGTTTTCAAAACGGTTTTATACAGAACAATCAAGAATGATAGTCTACTGGAACAAAAGGTACAGGAATTCAAATACCTTATAGGAACAGTAATCTTCAAGTAAGTCAAGCATGTGCTGGAACTGTGTGTAAATCAGAACTCTGTGTCCTTGCTCTTTCAGCTTTACCATCATTTTGTCTAACAGTTGTAGCTTTCCACAAGATTCCACAAGTTTTCTATTATATAGTTAAGAAGAGGTAAATGCAAAAGTTAGCACACAAGACTTCAACACATAAGAACGGGATCAAAATGTCTAGTTCATTTAGAGAATTAAATGTTACTTGAAAGCTTCATTTGCGTCATGAATTAGTGGTTCAACACCTTCCAGCATATAAGGATGGCAGCAAACTTTACGCAATTCCATCATTATGTTATTAAGAGAAATCTGTTACAGAATTAGACAAACGCACAACCACCAGACAAATTACATTAGAACTGGTTCCTACTCCAACTACGAGGTATATGGATCAGAAAAGGTAAAAAGAAAAACTTACTTGAGCACCTCCTTTTTTAGTCAATACTTGATAGTTACGGGACAAAATAGCCTTATAATATTCTTTTTGCTCGCTGCTCAAATCAACACGCAAAATGAGCTCCTTCTTAGGGGGCATGTCTTTCATTACGTCTTTCTTGACCCCTGCAAAAGCAATCAAAATACAATACACCAGAGTTAACATCATAAAACTGTTACTTTGTCAATTACACAAAAAGAAAAATTGTGTTTGTACTTCTGAGCAAATGTGGAGCCAGCATTCTGTGGAGTCTTGAAATCTGCTCTTCTTGATTTATATCTTTGAACTCCTCCTGGAACTCCTCTAAACTGCCAAACTGCGAGTTCAAAAGCAATCAAATAAATTGTTAGCTACATAAAATTGTGCACGGTATATTAACTATTTTATCTCTGCTTATCCTTAGCTTACCTTCCCCGCGTCAAGAAAATGCATGAGCATGAAAAGTTCATCCAAGTTGTTCTGAAAAGGCACCACATAGCTATTAGCCACATATAATATTTGGCCACATAAACTCAAGAAATCAATCAAATGACAAACCTGAAGTGGTGTTCCTGTCAGAAGAATACGATGGTTACTTGAATATTGTGTCAATGAAGAGAACAGCTTTGAATCCTTATTTTTCAGTCGATGGCCTTCATCAACAATCTGACCAAGAAAATTCAAATTTGAGCTACTTATGAAAGAGAAAAGAGAGACGACTGAAAGAGAAATTACGTCTCATTAGGGAACAAGACTTACCATGCATTCCCACTTAATTGGTTTAAGAACTGCTGTGTCCAGGTTGATCATCTCATACGATGTCAGGAGGACATCAAACTTGATTCTTTTTTGCTTGTTTTCACTACTGCTTTGTCCAGATTTCTTTTTCTTGATCTTTTGCTGGCCTTTTGGAATGTAAAACTCGTGTTCTCTAATTACGGCTCGAGCTGCAGAAGTGCCAAAATACATAACCTGACACGAAGATCGTTCCATTAGCAAACAAAAATACATACCACAGAGGCCAAATGGTGAGTGCAAAATTCATACATACCACATTCATCTGTGGAGCCCATGTGGCGAACTCTCTCTCCCAGTTCCGCAGAGTCGAGAGAGGAGCGATCACCAAATGAGGAATGAGGTTCTCCTCAAAAAGTGACGCTAAAAGGGCAATGCTTTGAATTGTTTTGCCTACAACAAGAATAAACCTCACAACCTTAGCGGAACGAAACACACAAAAGCCCCTAACGATAACTGAAAAGATCCAGGTCACACGGGTGGAACAACTGAAGAATTACCTAGCCCCATTTCATCAGCAAGGATAACATGTGTCTGCTTTGACCATGAGAACCGCAAAAAATTAAGTCCCTCCAGCTGATAAGGATGCAACATGCCTTCAACAGCAGAAAGCAAATAAATCATAGCATCTATCAGTACCAAATGTGGGAAACATTGTATAATATCCTTAAAGGTAATGCATATGAGTTAAAGGTGATCCAAGTACCTTTGAGGAACTCAGGACTATGATCAAACTGTTGAAAGTCTCTGGGATTTCTTCTATGATCGACATCTTTATTACCTCTGCGAGTCCTAGAATTTATATCCTTGAACCTTTGGATCTCATTCTGGAAGGTTGAGATGTCTGATTCTGATTCCCAATAACACTCATCATAACAAAGTTCTTTATACTTTACAAGATATTGTTCCTCGCCATCTTCTTCTCTATATCATAGAAAAAACAAATTCAACAGTGAATAATCCTGATTCAGGAAACTCAATAGATAAAAACGTTTAACTTTATCTTTCAATCGTTAAACCTGTAGGCAAGAATCCGATCAACTGTGGTCCATTCAGGACGAATAGCTACAAAATCATCTTCATTGTTGTTGGCTGATTCGAGCTTCTGACGGTGAAAGTTGTTCACCTTAGTTTTCAAACGATGAATGGACTTATAAGCCTTCACAAATTCCTTCTCAGGCACCCTGTGATTGGTAGAAGAGTTATTACTTGTATAAAAAGACCACCACAAACATTTACAACAGTACAAAGAAGGAAAGAAAAAACAAAACAACAACACAGTACCAAGAGCAGTGAAGGAATGATAAGCCCTTCCACTTAACGAGATACTGTTTCACAGAAACTTGCTTTGGTGCCGCATCAGAGGAGTCCTGTTCATCAGATATGGTAGGACGCATTTCACAGTCCAATATCTTACCCACCTCACTAAGAGGACTAACCTGCAAACATCAAAAACAATTTTCACTGAGTTCCATGTAAAGAAATGGAACATATGGCATCTGAACACAAATAACGGGCGGTAATTCCAAATCTTACGCATTCAGGGCATCTCCAATTCTCAACAGAAGCATCTTTAAGAGGCGGAACAAGGCATTTAGCATGATAAGCATAAGTGCATGTGTTGCAGCTCACAAGATTAGCACTTTCCCCACAAGCTTGACATGCATTTTCTTTCTGTGCATCCAGAGAAACAACAAAGAATAAAAACAGACAGAAACAACATACTAAGAAGCTAAATTAAGTAAGAGGAGGAGAGACAACAAACCGCGTCGGTTCTGACAATAGCCTCAACTTGCTCAAAGGTCCGGTCTTTTTTAGGAACATAGTCATCATCATCAGACTCATCTAGGTTATAAACTGGTTTCCTGTCTGATCGTAAACGAAGCCTCTCCACTAAACTACTCATCTTCCTCTGCACACAAACATGTTTCCCCATCAATACCTCAAAAGTATATAGACTTGAGCATTAGGGTTTCTACTGGATACAACATTAACAGCCAATTTCGATTCCAAATCTACTGGATCGACTTTGGGAAACAAAACCCACAAGAAGAAGATCGAGAAAAAGGTTAACCAAACCCTAACCAAAAAAAAATATATATCGACTTTGAGTTTCCAAATGTAAGTATTCAATTCGCAGTAAAGATCCGTTGTTGTAATTCATGTAAAGATCGAAACTTTCCCAAAAAATTTAACTCGAATTGTCCAAAAGGAAGCTGAAAGAAAGATGAAGAAGATTTGAGAAGTCGCGAAAAGAAAAACGTTTTCAAGAAAGACGTTGTTGAAGATTTGAGATGAAGAGTGGAGCAGAAGAGAGTGTGTGTGAGAGAGAGAGAGGGAGAGGGAGAGGGAGAAGGAGACGGACCTTGGATTTGTTGGGATCTGTTTCTGAGGAGAAGTAATCTCCCAAAACCTGAAAATCAGACAAGACGGATTCTTACCGATAACTGTTGTTCTATTTATGTTTCGGTTTCACTCTTAGGTTTTTAATAAAGGGGAAGTAGGCCCAATAACCATAAAACGAAGAGAAGACCAATAAAACCAAGAAAATTAATTAAGAAACAGATTATTAACTGAAAAAACAATAAAAATTGACTTCAATATACCCATGAAGCATATTGGGTGACACTTTCTCAACCGTTTTTATGCTTTCTGGCAGCTATGGTCATTGGTGTTGTTACACAGTGCTTTTGTGTTGGCGTTTTTATGTCACCTTTGAGGTGCGGTTGTTTTTTACTCTACTGATTGTTCCTATAACTCCCATGGTCTCTGATTGTGAAAATGGCATATTCGATCACCATGGCCAGATAACTTTGAGGGTGTGTTGCTTATTTATGATATATAAATTTAACATTTACTTCAATTAAATGCAACTGAGAGAAATTTCAATCAGACATCACTTGGTAGTGTTGTTTCATTTCCAGTGAAGTTCTTCCGTCAGTATTCATGAAGGGCTACAGTGTCTTGAATTTTTTTACTAAAAATTCAACAGTTAAACTATGGATGCAGAGTATGTGTCCAACAATGACGCCTTCTTCCATCATCTACAAAAGTGGTTATTGGGTCTTATGATTAATGGAGATTACGTGTCTTAAGGACAAGACAAAGGAAGATTCATTCCCATGGAGATATTGATCATAAGATGCATCATTCACTTTATTTTCTACCATATCAAGATCATTTCCAAGGATGCACTATTTTCATATAAGTTGGTATAGACTAATTAGTAACAAAGTGGCATCACAAAACCAATATTAGAAGCAATGGGCATGAGCTATGCGATTTGGAGATTTTAAAATATGCAAACAAAGCATATCCATGGGATAGTAGTAGGATGGTATTTTGTCCACAAGAAATGAGCATAATAACGGTTATGTAATAGTTTGTCTTTATGGTTTTGTTTAAGACTTTGTAATCTTGATTTGTATGAATGAAAGTTTAGTTGAAAAAAAAATATACCACTAGATTTTGACCAACATTTTTAAAGTGGAATTATTTTTTGAAAGTTTATTTAAAATTATAAATTTTATATACAATTTACATATTAAAAGTTGTCTGTATAATTTCTGATTAAATTTGTTCATATGATTTAATTTAGGTTTCTTTAGATTATATTATTTTTGGGTTGAGATGAGAATTCTAATCTTTCTATGAGCATAATTTAATTTAGATAACAAAGTAGAAATGTTATTTTTGAATTTTGGTATATTGGTAAAAGTATAGTTTTTTAATATTAAATTTATGAAAATATACTGCAATTCATTGTTAATCAATGAATATCAGCTAGTTATTTAAACTCATTGTATAACTACAATTTATATAGACTTCTTTAGTGAAGCATTTTTAAGAATTGTGAGTTTATTTTTTCAGGTTTGTGAATATTGGAAGATCTCTAATAAGAGAAAGTAGTTTTGATATTCTGAAGTATATAGATATCAAAAAGATTTGGTGAAGGGGTATAATCAATTTATGATTTAGTAGTATATGAATTAATGTTAAAGGTATATGGATTAGTTTGAAGAATTGAACATTGGATAGGTTATAACCGGTAAACGTAAAAATTAATAAATGGAAAAATGAAGAATGGAATAAGATGATTAGAATGTAGTAGAAAAATGGAATACCATTTATTCCATAACAAAAAAAATTATGAAATGTTTTTCTTTGTATTTTGTTAGTTTTTTGTCGAATTGATGGAATGATTATTCCATTCACGTTAAATGTTAAAAACATTTATGAATTAATAGAATTTATCATTCCACATCATTATATTTCAAAATGGGTAATCTAGTTACAGTCACACAGTTTTGTAATAGTATCATAATTTAGTTTTTATAATTTCAAGTTATTTTCATTTGCCAAAATTTACATTAAAATATTAAATATGATTAATTATATTAAGTTGTAACGATTATATATATATATATATATATATCACAATGATGATTGTTGTCTGACATATTGTTGTATTAAACATAGTATATATTTATCGCGCTTTAAATATAGGATAATGTTATTAATAGGATAGTTTAAATTTGTCAAATAACACTTTATTAAGCATACAGTTCTCGATTATAATGTAAACCCATCAATTTTAATATTTTGATTGTTATATTATGGCATAATCACATAGTGGTTAATGGCATTTTGTTAGCAAAATAATCAATAAGGGCATAACTTCCTTTCAAAAACCTGTGGAAATAAAAGTAATATTCCAAGGTAGTTTAAGGGTGAAGATATGAGTGATCTCCTTTTAATAGTATTGATATAGTCCATATATGTACAAATGTTTTTCAACGTCTGTTTCCCTAGTTTGTTTGGAATATCAAGACAAAATGAATCCATTTAAGTAAAAGAGTAACTTAATGATGTACACTGAGGGCTAAATTTGTTATTATCGTATTGTCGAATTCAAGGGTAGCAAAGACAACAAAAGTGTGCAACAAGTTGTAGCTTCGTCATATTGACGTAGTTGAATGGGAGATGAGTATGCAAATGAGTAGCTCCAATAAGTAGTTGGAATTCATGTGTGTTGAAGTAGTGTAAGACATGTTTCCATTATATGGTGATACTTGCGTTCTACAACATTATTAATTCCACGAGTATGTGGTGGTATAGTATGATGAACACTGTCCTTGCTGGCAAGATAAGAACTTAAACTCACAAACTCGCCCTCATTGTCTAAATATAGAGTTGAAATGGTTGTTTTAATTTTTTTAAAAAAGAAATAATGATGTAAGCCACATGTAAGTTAGGTTTCATTAGAAACAACCATGTGTACCTTATAAGGTGATCAACAAATATTTTATAATATTTTTAACCTAAATTGAATGAATCATATATATCAATCCGAGAAAATTATATTAAGTAGATAGGATATGAGAGTAATGTTTTCAAATGGAAGTTTAAAGGTTTTATTGTTGAAACAAGAATTGCAAGGTAAAGACAACATGGAAGAAGCTAGTAAATGAAAATATAAACGATTTGATTAACAATGAGCGTTAGGGTGACCTACACGAGAGTGCTAGTCCAATCGTAAGTTTTGTTACATGAAAAATCTGAAACATATTTGAGAGAGAAAGGAGATTCAGTTGTCACTCATCATAGACATTTTTACTAGCTTTGTCGTGCACCATATTTTCCCATTTTAAGACATTTCACCGTAAGTCAAAGAGACAATTGAACCATAACAATGTTAGTTTTGCAAAGCTTATTCACTCAAATTATTTTTTCATAGCATATACATAAATCACAATGGTAAATCACACAGATCATGAAAAAAGGAAGGTTCGGTAAAACAGAAGAACTAATTAATAATTCAATTCCATTGATGATCATTGCATCTTCTCTTCTTTGTTATTGTGAATGGAGAAACAAGTTGTGCAGAGTTTTCGCAATATGGTGGGATGCACCACTATCAAGAATCCATGGTGACATGAACATGTCTGAAGAACTATATGTAGTGTGGTGTGTTTGAGGGTTCCACTGTGTTGGTGGCATTGGTGGATGTGGAGCCAACCATTGTGATGGTTGCACTGAAGGTTTAGTGAGACAATAATGTGTATAAACGGAAGACTATTTTGGGCATTGCTTTGCATTGTGTTATCAAACACCACAACTGATAATTATTGAGACAACTCGACCTTGGTATCCTCATTGAGGTGGTGATTTTTCATGATATAATATTGCAGTCATGGAGAACTCTGAAACTGGTGTGTCTGAATGTTATTTTTATTATAGAAACAGAAAATCCCTAGATTTCTTCAGTTGTTGCAAAGTGTTTTCACGGTTGAGTAGCTTTTTGTAAAGTTCCTCTAAATATATGGGAACATCTCGATCATTGACCATTTCAAAATTGTTTTTGTAGTCATCATTGATTCCTTCAGTATAATATGAAGAAGGTCTTCACGATTAGGAGTTGATACAAATAGTATAAGTTGAGATGATTTTGCAAGTAATTCACACATGTATTCAGTAACAAATTATCTCCTTAGTGTCTCTTTTATACGTGTTGTTTGGGATGTTTGACATGTCTTCTAGATAATTTTCCACATGTGTTATGAAGAAGTCTCCATATATCATGGTTCGTTGTTACACAAACAAAAACTAGTTGAATGCTAAGTGTGAACATTACCAACCGAGGCTATATAGCATTATGTCTTGTTGCTTTCAGGCTACGGCTACATCTCCATCTGAATCAATGATCATCTCCAAATGGGTTTCATCAGAATCGTTTATGAACACATATGTAGTTCATGTGCTTCAACATGGATCTAACTTTAGGATGCCATGTAATAAAATTTGGTGTTGTTAGCTTAGTGATTTCATTCATGTTGAGTGAAAGAAGAGAGGATTTCATTTATGATGGTTGAAAAGTAAGTGCCCTAAGTAAAATTATTTTTTTGATATAAGATTTTGAGTTTGATCAAAAATAATTTTGTTAAATAATCTGATATCATGCATAATAGTTGAACTAGTGAAATTTTAGTCATTCAATAGCTTATTTATGCACTATAAAATAGATCTTGCTATGATCATATCTAAAACTATATCTTTCAATAATCTTAATTTAATTAAAGATTTTATACAAGTAATTATCTTTAGCAATACAAAGTATACTTATATGAATATACTTCCATATTTCAAGAGTCAACTCATAGTTATACATTTGATATGTTACTAATTGATATTTCCACCATTCTATATTAAGACACTTTGAAAATAAAAATATAACCTGCACCAACTAAATTTGAATGGATGTAGCATTTTCATTTTTATATCATTATCATATATGAAAATACTATAACACTTCATATACAGATTATGTTTACCATTTATATATTATTTTTCTATTTTTTATTTACCTATATTCTAAATGTTCTTCCCTCATCGGATTTCTGGAAGGTTTTACTTTCTTACAATATCAAAGTATTTAATTATTTGAAGAACAAAATTATAGTGATTTTTTCCATCGTGTTTGAGTCAAAGATCTAGTCATCATCATATGTACATGAAATTGTCATTTCCTTATATCCGTGGAATATTAAATAAACCCTATTTAAGTAATAAATCAAAACAATTGCTTAAACATCTATTATATGTTATTCTGAGAAGAACGACACTTGAAAATAACTCCTTCAAAATCAGACGAACTTTAGAAAGTGAGTAGATATTAAGTATAATGACATCCTCAATGTAGTAACCACAAAATGTCACATATACATAGAAAACAAAGGCTATTCCTTCAGATTCTAAACTTCATATTTTGGTTCCACAAATTTTTATGTGCAACCAATTTTACGACACTTTGGAAATGGAACTAATATATACACATAATTTAACTGAATTATCACATATGAAAAAAAAATGGTGGTTCACATTGTGTTTGATATCTTACCTATTTTTTATCTTAAAAACCACCCACAAAGTTAAGTTCTTTTTAAGAGATATGTCTTAAATTGGTTAGTTTATATGTTTCAAGAGTTTTATGGCTTTAGGTTTGGATATGAATAAAAAACCTTTTTGATGCTTCTCTTAACCATTGTTTTCACTATTTACATAATTCCCTAAATATTAAAAATATAATACACAAATAAAAATAAAATATTTAAAAATCAAAAGCGATATTTAATACCTATTTTTAGTAAATTCTAATTATAAGAAACCTATAAACATGAGAATTAAAATAAAGTTAAGATTTTTAAATTAGTATCTTACATAATTATGATATATACATAAAGTTTTGCACAACTTGAGTATTGTTGGTGGGAGCTCTTAACCTTTGTGGTCTGCTAATATACCTTTCGTAAGACCATTAGCACATGTGTTTTGCATTCTAAAGATTTCAAAAGAGTTCTAGAAGTAATATAAAGGTTGGTCTTACTTACCTTGGATCCTTTGTCCACGACCATTTGCATGTTATGAACTTTTGGAGGTGTAAGTGGGGCAAGGTTGTGCTTCTTGTTGTTATTAGTGAAGCTATAAAAGTTGGTTTGACAGTTTTGTATAGTCTCCTTGTCTAAGTTCATGGTCGACCCGAAAGAAGGTGGCCGGCTTACATAGGTACTAAATCGCATAGAGCTTGGGCGGCATGTTTCCCAACATTGGACGGCACAATGTGCTCTCTAATCTTCAACTCAGTCTCATCATTCATCCATTTAAGCTTGTATGGTCAGGTGTGCTTGTTATTCTTGAGACCTACATTATAAAACAAGTACTTGCTAGAAACATTACTACATGAATCGCCCATCTATGATAAGACTGTATACCTTAGAGTTGACTGTACACGAGGTACAAAAGATGTTTTCTCTCTGAATGGTCTTTGGTTCAAACCTGACACTGGGGGATCTTCTGTCCACAAGGATCTCATCCTCATCAGAATAGTAGGTGATCCCTTCACTGGTTCCACTTGGCTTTTCTTCTGCCTCATCTTGCGATTCATATCACATTTTCCTTAAGTATCAGAACCTTTTGGTTTGGAAAATATCTTGCATAGTGTCACCTTTACCTGGCATTTTAAACAAGTAATGTCATATGAACTTTGTTTCAGTGGCACTTCTTTTTATGTGTTGCTCAGCTTGAATAGTAAATTGAAACAAACCGTTAAAGTTCGCATACAACCACCTTCCACCTTTGTCGCAATATTATTTTGTAACCTATCTAAGAACTGGGCCATCAATGCCTTCTCTGTCTCACGTGTGTTCATGATGTTCTTGAGAGCT
Organism: Moricandia moricandioides; assembly: GCA_905132885.1. Lineage (NCBI taxonomy): Eukaryota > Viridiplantae > Streptophyta > Magnoliopsida > Brassicales > Brassicaceae > Moricandia > Moricandia moricandioides. The sequence continues at coordinate 87,928 of CAJHQQ010000227.1, forward strand.
TCAAACTCATCAAAGTAATTTTCCACAGACTTAGTACCTTGAGATATCTTTCAGAAACGTTTTAGTAAGTCCACATGGTAATATGATAGAATAAACCTTACCCTAAGCTTGGATTAAATTTCATCCCAGGTAGTGACACACCATACTCTTCCAACTACAGCTACTTCCATATTTCACCAAGACAAAGCTCTTTCAGTTAAATGGGAAGCAGGTAAAGTGATTTTCTTTACCTCGGAATATCGATAGTGTTCGAAGATGTATTCCATTTTTCGTTCCCAATCAATGTATGCATCCGGGTTGACATTCCTAACAAAGGTAGGAGATGTCAGTTTAAAGTTTTCTGCTCCCTTCCACATAGCTTCTTCATCATGGCTGTGCTCTCTCTTTTGATCTCTATCACGTTTTCTTTGATCTCGACGAAGATCATCGTCTTCCTGACTTGGCATCTCTGGATCAGTATCATCACTACCAGCTGGTAGGCCTTGTCAATGCTTTTTCCTTTGAGGCTATGTACCGACTGAGTTGTTGCCCTTCTCCAATTGGCTACTAATTGTTGATCGCTTACATGGTCGTCATTAGTTGGCATTAAAAGCAGCTTCAATTTTCTCTGGTTTCTGCCTAGATCTTCCATCATCCTGAAATCTATCTTAAAATAAAAAGTGATGGAAAAGTGGAAACAAATGAGAGAAACAAAAGATGCAAGATTTTAATTTTTTTAATTATGAAACAAGAATTTTGATTCTATAAGATACAATGGTTGACAGTAATGAAAGAGATGAGCATCTTCTCTTGTGGGTTAATGCAAAGAAACAAGAAAAGTAAGAAAAAATAAGGAATACTAAATAAATGCAGATTTTTTATTTGTTTTGACTTTTGATTTTACGGAAATGGAATCAAGCAAAAATGAAAACTAACTAGGCCGAATTGATGCAAACACGAAGTTAATTTTTTTTTTGAATTTTCTAAGTTTACAACACCCTAACTCGTATCCTACCTCTTTTCTGATTCTTTTGAAGTAAAAAAAATAAGCAAGAAAAAAAGCGAAACAATGTAATTTTATGGTTTTATTTTTCTTAAAGGAAATGAAAACAACGAGAAATAAAAAAATCAAGAAGATAGAGAAAACTTGGGTTGGAGCCTTTTGGCTATGATACGAAGTTGATGTAAGATCCATACCAGATCTTACACCATGGACGACCAGACACGAGATCGGGTCGATGTATGATGGCGATGGGTAAAACGTTTAGCGATGGTCGAATGGTGTGAGGGAGATAGATGAATGATAAACGAGAGAGATGTGGATTGTGGGAACAAAAAGACTAGTTATTCAACACCCTTCTTTGCTCAATGGATGGATGATGATTTACGATGTGAAATACTGGTTTTGGTCAGATGATTGTTCAACATTATCCAAACAAAACAATGGATGGGCGATGAGAAAAAAGTATGGATCAATGGAAGCCACAAGACTCTTGGGCAGAACCTTAATTGGATGCTTCACACACATGCTCAAAAGAGTCAAGATTAAGTTTGCTAAGGAAAAACTTGGTTTTGTTTAATGATAGTTGTAAAAGATACAAGGCTGCTCATATGATATTTATAGATCACAAAGCTAAGGGACTTGAAAAAAAATGAAATTAATACAAAAACTCAAATCTAGGACCTAAAGCGAAGCTAACATGGTGCCTTTGAAATTTCTTATTCGAAATGAAAAAAAAAACAAAAGGAAACAAAATAAAAGCAAAAACAGAAACAAATGGTAGTGAAATAATTAATTGTAATGGGAAATCATACTTGCCTTATTTGGATGATTGACAATGAAGGTCCTTGACTAAAGTGCCCGTGCATGTACCTAGACGTCTTGGTGGCTTGGTTCTTGTTTGCTTTGTCTAGGTGAAATGGGCGGGTCAGCTATGGTTGAGACAGATCAATGAAAAAAAAGGGTGAGGAAATGGGCTGATGGAAGTATGGGCCACTCATTGTTGTTTTCCGCTGGACCAGCTTGATCTTAATAGGACTTGAGAGTTGGACCGAAGTTGGGATTGACTGGAATAAGGCTGACCTTTTCAAACATTTCCTTTGGCCGATTTCTTCTAGTGTGCATTCTTCTGTCCGAGTTGTATTCTGGTGGAGGCTGAGCTGAACGAATCGGATGGATAGATCGTCTAGACCAAGAGAACCTCCTCTGGTCGGTTAAAGCTTTCTCTTAAATCCCTTTTTCTGGATCAGGTTCTTGGTGCCATCTTTATGGGTGGTATTTGGGTGACTGGGTGAGAGTCAAGAAACGTATATAAAGGCATCTTGAGTTAAGTCGATCAACAACTACAAGTGCTCTAGATTCTGCATGCCATAGAAACATTTTTATTTTTGGAACCGTTCCAGTCTTTTAAACTCTGCGTTTAAGAGAAATATGTTGTTGTTGCAATAGGGAATGATTGGCATTCTTGACAGATTCATGGTTATCTAGAAACCAATAGACGCTTTTTACAGAGTACAAACCATGTTTCGTACATGACCAAATAAATTGATCTTCCTACTCCCCATGTTAAGTGCTAGTATCCACTTCACCTCATTATATGGGAACAAGTCCACAAGCATATCCATATTCCAATTCCCATAATGGTCCAAAAGCATCGGGACAATGTGGGAGCCAAAATTCGCATTGTCGATTTTAATAAACAGAGGAAAGCAAAGAATACCTTACTTTCCCTGAGGTTCGGATTCTCTGCGAGAGCCAACGACAAGTAACCAAAAAAATGCGGAAAATACAGAACGACACAGCGAATTTAGAAAAAGTATATCTTTATTCGAATCCCCGTAAGAGCGTTACGATCATTAAAAAAGATTATAAAAGCTTCAACTACAAAAGCTGTCAGCGAGTTTTCTAGTTTTAGCAACTAAACCTTAGACCTAGTTGAGTCGCAGCTCGATAACAAAAGACGAAAAAGTCACGAAAAAGGTTTTTATTGATTTCGGACTAGACCGTATGAATGTACCCCTTTCGAGGATCAAACCGAGTTCAGTTAAAAGAGTGGAGCAAGAGATCGAACTGCCTATGAGAGTTCGTCTAGTAATCGAGTGCCAGTCATAGAAACCAAGCTTGTCGAGAGTATTGCCTAAGGTTTCTACGTGAAAATAGTTCTAAGAGCTCTCAAAATTTTCCTTGTGTTCATTGTCTTGGCTTCTATTATATATGCCTCCAAGGTCGGTTGTCTTTCCTTTTCTGACCCCGATTCGAATCTATCTCTTCGTGGAAATCTTCCTTATCCTCTCGATCTTTCATGATTATCTTGGAAACTTGACATTTCTCTTCATTTCCATTTATCTTTTTGGAAATCAAGTAATACGTCATTGTAGTTTGGGCTCATTCTCGTCTAAAATTGTAAGTGGGCTTGTGTCGCGTTTTAGACATTTCGGGCCGTTTATTTATTTATTGTTTTTACAATTTCTTTTGTAGAAATTGCCTTCAATACTATATTAGTTTCTATACCTTTGGTTCCGAAAACTGGTAAAACCAATCGTATACTTAAGATAACAAAGGTGTTGAGTTAGGCTTTACTGTTTTATACGATTAATTTGAAGTTTTACGAGAAAACAAGTCTTTGTCGTTTTTATCGTAAAACTTCAACAAAAAATCTGACAAGGAGGAGATGGTCTTGTCGCCCATGGTTGAAGAGTCTTGGTACGTGTCTCGTCGCCAATGGGAGACAAGACTTGATGACAGTCTCGTCGCCTGTGGGTGATGAGACGTGGTGTGTGTCTTGTCGCTCGTGGGTGACAAGAAGTGGTGCGAGTCTCGTCGCCCATGGGCGACGAGACTTGGAGGCGATGTGGTTGCCTTATGAGACGTCTGTACACGTTGGTTTCTCATATTATCGTCTTTTCTCTAGAGGTCGTTTTACAAGACATCGAGCTAGAGTTCATTACTTTGATTCTTTGAATCTTACGTAGTATTAGTTCTCGCTTTCTTATTTACTACAAAAGAGAGGAAATGTGTCCACGATTTTTTCTAGATTTGATTCTGTCGTGACCGATTTTGATCCCAACAGTTAGCCCCCAGCTTGCGAGAATCGTTGTGATGTTATTGCAAGGTGTTAGGCATGTTAGGTAAGTTAGGTAGAATTAATGTCTGAAAGTCCGATGGTGAGCAATAAATATCTTTCTCTATAAGTATGTGGAATGAGTTTTAAAATTCTTTACTTGCTCACTTCCACAAGAAACTTTCATCATAAGAATGAAATGTGATAAGATTGGGGCTGCCCCTTATGTAAGCTGCCTACGTACTCTTGTTGAAGGGATCAAGCCTTTCGTTGTTCGTCTTGGAGTTAAAGTTCTTACAACCTTGTTTTCCAATGAGAGCTTTACGGTCAAGTTTTGTATCGAAACTTTTTTGGCCTCAAGACTATCCTTGTAGAATGTATGTTTTGGAATTACGAAGTCGTAGTTTTTCTCCTTTTAAAAACCTATAGATTAGCCATCTGCAGAGATGAGAGAAAGAGTGTGAGTTTTCATCTCATTTCTAACGCTCAGCGGTTCATTATACTTCTAGTTGCATAAAATGAGAATACTCGAAGGCTTTTAGTTCACGAAGTCTCATAAACGTACAAATATAAGCAAAGGGACATATTTGGAATGTCATATTGGTCCACTGATACTATGCCTTGAGATGTGTAAGACTAGTGTGCTAGTTTTAGGGAAAGACCTAGGCTTACTATCGGTTTAGGGTTTGCAATGACTGTTTCAGGTTAAATCCCCATTGCGGTTTTGACCTGATTCGTCTCAATATTGAAGTCTGCGAAAATTTCTCGGCTTATGGGACTTGCATCGATCGAGAACCGAGTATATCTCCATACACAATTTTGAAGTTGTCTGGAAGTGTTGACCAAAATTCGGATTTCTCTATAGCGCACTATTATCTTTTTGTCGGAGGTCTGAGAGCCTATCTCTATGGGGGGGGGGAGATGGCTAAGTCTGTTTAGGAGGCTGAAGTTCGTTTGTTGTGATCAGCGGCTCAAACTCTACAATCCATTTATTCATCCAAACATATGTTTAGGTACAACATCTACTTGACTTGCAGCCAAGCGTGATATGGTTTATACCTTTGCCAATATTTAAGAAGTTGTTATTCGCAAAGTACATGTCCTTGTTAGATCCTTGCAACTATGTTATTCGATTCTTTATAAATCTTCCACGCTTGGTTGATAAGTAGAGCTTGTTAAAGTCCTCACAGTCTCAAGATTCAAACCCTCCATTCACTTCTCGTAAAAACTTTAAATCGACCATATAAAATGGTAACGGTTAACTCAACATCATTGCTATATAAACTATATGACTGGTTTTACTATTTCACGAAACCAATGGTACAGAAACCAACGTCGTATGAAACGCGATTTCTCTGGAAAAATCGTAAAAACGTTTAAGTCACAAAACGGCCCGAAACGGTCTAACAAGCGACAAAATCCCGCCTATTATTTTCAGACGAGGATGAGCCCAACTACAATTACAGGCTACCTAATTTCTGCAGAAGATAAATTGAAAAGAAGATAAATCTCAAGTTTCAAGATAATCATGGAAAATCGGGAAGATAAGAAAGATTTTCGCGAAGAGATATACTCGAATCAGGGGCAAAAGAGGAAAAATGGCCGACCTAGAAGAACATATAAAAAGAGTGCTAAATCGAAGAGCAAAGGGATCCAAAAATTAGATCTAGGGAAATTATTGTTATTTTTAGGAGAACTTAAGACCTAGGTGGCAAGACTAGCAAGTTCAGTACTTAGAACGCCTTACTGCTTTAATCTCTTGTTCTCCATTGTTGACGAATATCTGTCCATATTGTTTTTGGAGAATATATGTAAACTTTACCCCTTCTTAATCAATAAAACGCCTCTGTACAATTTCTTTTGATGTTTTGTTATTGTCTCTTTTTCGTATTCGTGTGTTTACGCAGAGAATTCAGGACCTCAAAGAAATTTAAGGTTTCTTCACTTTCATCTGATTACGGAAATCGTTAGTGCAAATATTGGTTCACACAATTTGGCGCTAGAAGGAGGCGGGGGTCGAATTCTCTAACTCAAAGATCAGCGAACGATCATGAAGCAATATGTCTAGCCTAATGGACATTACTGTCATCTCTTTCAAGGATAGAGCAACGGCCGATCAAGCCAACCCTCGCAACGACCTCCTTGTCATCGAGCTCACAATCCAAAATATCGATGTCGCGAGAGTTATAGTCGACACTGGAATCTCGGCTGATATCATCTTCTAAAATACCCTTGAGAGAATGAAAATCAAACTCCGAAATCACGGAAAGTGTGAGCCTGTTAGTGGGATTCTTGTGAGAAGCTACTATGACCCTAGGCTCGATTAACTTTACGGTTAAAGCTAGGAGCATAACAAAAGTCGTTGAGTTTTTAGTCATCGATTGTCCTGCATCATAGAACGTGATCATTGATTTTCTATTGCTGAATTCCATGCAAGCCATACCATCGACTTACCACATGTGTCTTATGTTTCGAACTCCCTAAGGAACCGAGAAAATCTAGGGAGAACAGAAAATATCACAAGTCTGTTTTGCCGTGGAATTAAAATGAAAAAATTCAACTGCAGAAACTCTGTCGAAAAAGAAAAAGAATCGACTTCCGTCAAAGCCTCATAACAATATGAAATGGAAATCTTCTTGCAGTTACGGAAGGCTGGAGCTTTGGAAGAAAAAAGCGAACCAACTTGCGAAACCGTTGTTTCAGTATGTCTCGACAAGAAATTCCTTGAGCTTTGCGTTGAAATCGGCGCTAATCTCTGCGAGCGCTAAAAGACAGAGCTTATAGCTTGTCTAAAAAAGAACTTTCACACGTTCGCTTGGGCTGCGGAAGACATGCCAGGGATCGATATCAACATAACATGTTACGACCTCAACATCGACCCGACTTTCAAACCTGTTAAACAAAAAAGATAAAAGTTGGGACCGGAACGCGCCACCACGATCAGTGACGAGGTTGATCAACTCCTCAAAGTTGGATCCATAACGGAGGTCAGATGCCCAGACTGGCTCGCCAAACCATCGTAGTCAAAAAGAAAAATGGAAGTGGTGATTTTGCATCGTAGTCAAAAAGGTTTGTCCAAAAGATAGCTTTCTGCTGCCGCATATCGACCGCTTGGTAGAAGCAAAGGCAGGGAACAAGCTCGTGTCTTTAATGGACGCCTTCTGAAAATATAATCAAATTATGATGAAACCCGATGATCGCGAAAAGATTGTGTTCATCACAGATCGTGTCACCTGTTGTTACAAAGAAATGCCTTTCGGTCTCAAGAATGTAGACGTGACTTACAAACGAATCTTAAACCGCATGTTCTCCGAGCAGCTAGGAAAAACTATGGAATTTTACATCGATGATATGCTCGTAAAATCTCGCGAAGAGCAAGATTACATCGCCCATTCTCAAGAACGTTTCGAGAGACTAAATTTGCATAACATGAAACTAAACCCAGCAAAATGTAGGTTCGGTATGGCATCGGGGGAATCCTTGGATACCTCGTCACATATCGAGGAATCGAAGCTAATTTGAAACAAATCATTGCATCGATTGAGATGGCTTCCCAAAAAACTAAACGAGATGTGCAAAGATTAACCGGGAGATTCGCAAAACTTAATCGCTTCATCTCGCGATCAACAGAAAAATGCGTACCCTTCTACAAAACTTTGTAAGGGAACAAAAAATCCGAGTTGCTTAAGGAATGCGGAAAAGATTTCCAATAATTGAAGCATCCTCCAGTTCTCCCGAAACCCGTTGAAGGGGAGCCTTTGTTTTTGTATATCACAGTATCAAGGGCGACCGTAAGTGGCATTCTCATCAGAGAAGAACGGGGTGAGCAAAAACCAATTTTCTACGTAAGTAAAATCTTATTGGATTCCGAGACACGGTACCCTTTAATGGAAAACCTAGCGCTCGTCGTCGTAATGTCGACACAAAAACTGAGGCCATATTTTCATTCGAACGCGATCATAATAATTCCCACTGCGAACAATTTTGCACAGTCCCAGTCAATTAGGGAGATTAGCAAAGTGGGAGGTTAAGCTTAGTGAATACGATATTGAGTATCGAATGAAAATTTGTGCAAAACCGCAAGTACTCGCCGATTTCTTGGTAGAACTCTCCATGGTGGGCATGACAAACCAAGAACTGAACTCGACATGGACCCTTCATGTCCACGGATCCTCGTCCAAAAAAGGCTCATGAATTGGGATTCGACTCACGTCAACAACTGGGGAAGTGTTGGAGCAATCGTTTCGGCTAATTTTTACGCTTCAAACAATGGAGCTGAGAACGAAGCCCTCGTTGCGGGCTTGCGGCTAACTCATGGTGTCAAGATACACAACATCCATGCGTACTACGATTTTCAACTAGTAGCAAACCAATACAGTGGGGAATATGAAACAAGGGACAAAAGGATGGACACATACTTAAAAATCATCCAGGACCTAGCTCAAAACTTCGATCATTCCGCTCTCACCCAAATTCCCCGTGCCGAAAATGCCCAGGCCAATGCTCTAGTATCCTTAGCATCAAGCTCAGATCCAGGTCTAAGAAGAGTACTCAAGCATTGGGCCACCGGTCATCATAAACTTAATCAACTCGCAAGTTCATTGATGTCCAATCCAAAGAAAATTTGGAACGATATGAATACAGCTGCGATAAACCATGGATGGAAACAATCTTAGCATAAATCACCGACGGAACGCTCCCTGCAGAGAAGTGGGCAGCCCGAAAGATCAAAACCCAAGATGCACTATACGTCATAGTAGACGGAGAAATCTACAAGTGGAGATTATCCAGACAACTTATGACATGCGTGGAAGGAAACAAATCCCGAAAAATCATGGAAGAGGTCCACTATGACGGAAGATCCCTTGCAATCAAAATAAAACACCATGGCTACTATTGGCCAACGATGATCAAAGATTGTGAGAAATTCGAACGAAAATTTAAAAAATGAAAGAGGCATGCGCCAACAATCCATCAACCCGTGGAGGTTCTCTCATCTATTTCAGCACCATACCCGTTCATGCGGTGGTCAAAGAATATTTTCGGCCCCATGCACAAATCTAACTAGAAACGCTTCATGCTAGTCTTAACAGATTTCTTCTCGTAATGGGTCGAAGTAGACTCATACACAAGCATTAAGGACACCCAACTCGAAACATTCGTAAGGAGAAATATCATCTTCAGACACAAAATCCCATACGAGATCATAACAGACAACAAGTCTCAATTTATCTCGACCAGATTCGAGGCATTTTGCAAAATATGGAAGATACGATTAACTAAGTCAACTCCTAGATACCCAGAGGGAAACGGCCAGGCTGAAACTATTAACAAAATCATCCTAAACGGACTTAAGAAACGCCTAGTAAGAGGGGTCGATGGGCAGAAACTCAAAGGAGTCTTATGGTCATATCAAACGACTCCAAGACAAGCAATGGGAGAAGCCCCGTTCACCCTCGTATATGGGTCAAAGTGCATGATCCCGACGAAAGCCTAATTCCATAGAATACACAAGAGACTACTCCCAGAACGAGAAGACTTGAACAATATGATGTTTCAGGATGATCTCAACCTCATCAACAAGCGCCGGGATCAGGCCCTCATACGAACAAAAACTACCAACAAGCGGTCGCAAAGTATTACAACTCAAATGTACGTATCCCCATATTCAAGGAAGGCTATCTAGTCCTGCGAAAAGTTTTCTTAAAAACTACCGAACTAAACGCGGGAAAACTCGGAGAAGATTGGGAAGGACAATACAAAGTCATAAAAGTGGTCTGACTGGGTGCGTACGAAATCGCCAACACGCAAGACGTAAAAATTCTGAGAACCTGGAACGCGATTCATTTTAAAAAAATACTATCTCTAAGCAATCATGTCTCAACAAATTGAGCTACGATACGACTTGATCCTCGAAAAGGGTACGTAGGCAACTCGTCGCAAGACGATTTCAGATTTTCCCCTCTCGAAAAAAGGGAGGGAGTGGGTACGTATACATATACTCGTATACTCTCATATTTTAAAATTTCCTTGCTCTCAAACTCGATATTTTCAAAAACAAAATCACTATTAAAGAAAACACGGTCCAACTTTAAAGTGCCTCGCTAATCTCTCACAAATACACTCAATGTCACGCAATACTTTATCACCGTATAACCCGAAAAATGGATATCATACGAAAAAAAATTATAGATAAATCTAATAACACGATTACCAAACTCTTCAAGCTCTCGAACACTTCAAACACTAGACGCGAAGAAAAACTCGGTTCTCAGCATCGCGAGACGTCGAAAAACGGCTGAAGAATCATTTTTTTAACAAATATATCTTCCTTGATGAAATTTTCATCTCATAAAACCGTACGGTCCTATGCACCAACATCTTCTTAATCTACGAATGTTTTTTTGCGAAAAATCAAAACTCAAAAATGGTACCACTTACCATTTTGTTTGTTGATGATCACAACAAACAAACTATATTATCCTAATTAGAATTAGCCATCTCCCCCATAGAGATAAACTCTCAGACATCTGATACAAGGATAATAATACGCTATGAAATACATCTAGAATAATTGGCTAGCACTTCTCGACGACTTCAAAATTGTCTTTCGAGAATGCTCGATTTCCAATCAGTGCAAGTCATATGAGCCGAGAATTCTTTGCAGACTTCAATATTGAGACAAAATCAAGTCGAAACTGCAACGGGTAAAGTAAGCCGAAACAACAATCACGAAGCCTAAACCGAAAGTAAGCCTAGGTCTTGCCCTAAACCCTGGATATTGTTCTCAAACATCTCAAGGCATAGTATCGATGAACCGTTACGAGATTCCAAAACAATTCTCTTCGCTTATATATGTGTGTTCATGGGCTCCACAAACTGAAATTTTCAAGTACCCTCATCTAAGACGAACAAAGAACGTAACGATCCGATGAGAGTTGGATATGAGATGACAACTCATTATTTCCCTCAAAATCCACATAAAATTACTCATGTCATCATCACCGAAAAACCTAGTTTATTTAAACCGCCAAAGGGCAGGGATTGAAAGTCACACATGGTCAGTCCCGAAATATAAAACATGTCCACATATGGCCAGAACCAACATGAAACAAAGACATAAAAATCAAACGTCCCGAACGGGATTTCATTCTCACTCAACCTCCAAAGACGAAACCTCGCCCTCTCCCACCTCATTCAGGTTAGGGACAGTGTCATCTCCGTCTCCCTTAACCATGCCAGGAAGCTCGACATCAACGGGATATTGCTCCTCAGAAAGAAACAGAAGGATACAATCAGATTTCATGCCAGCGAAGAGAAAATCGAAGTCTCCCTCAACGACTTCCAGCACCTCTTTATGAGCAAACAACTTGGACTCTTCAGCCTGCGGAGACGGAGCCTCTCTGCCTTGAAATAGTTGAATTACGTTCACCTCTCCTTTAATGACCACAAGAGAAAGGTCCCTGCTTCGAACGCTCATCATGGAGTCAAGGGAGTTGGCAATTTTTTTCCAATCGAGTCTGAAACTCGGTCCATATAGTGCCCTTCAGCTCAGTCTTAGCCTTCACAATCCCGAGAATCGACGAGCATCCTCCACTTTCAATTTGACGTTGCAGGCGACACAACTCTGAAGCTTTGGCATTCCTAGCCTTCTTCTCCTAGAGCAAGGAGCTTTCCGCCTTTCGAGATCCCTCTCTAACTTGGCAATCCGAGTTTCCAACCACTATACTTCAAGGGAGTGTGTATCCTCGATAACCTCCAACTTTGCCTTGAACTGCGACGACTTCTCCTTCGACTCATCAAGCCTTTTCGTGATTTTCATAGCCTCAACCCCACAGTCGTTAATCATCCCGTCAATCGAAGACACAAACTATGCAATACAGAAAGAGGAATAAGAAAAGATCTAACACGCTAACGGAATGAGATTCTTTAAACAAACCTTGATGCGGTACTGCGACCTTAAACCCAAACCAGAAGCTCCTAAGGGTGAAGGTCCGACCTCGACATCTTTGACACACCTCCTCTTCTTATCCACCTCGAGATTGGCACAAGGCCTCTGACCCATATGCATAACAGTCGGAGTGGCGCTGGGGGCACGTTACCATAAAAAAATCTCTCGCTTGGTTGGGGGGGAGGCATTGAATCAGGAGCCTTCTCAGTATCAGCAACGGTGACCGGAGTCGTGGAAGAACCTGATGGCTATGCCAAAGTGTTCACGACAGGCGAATGAACAGTAACCACTCTATTGGAGGAAAATAATCCATGAAGAGATTACCCCAGCTTCCGGGTTCCTGCCTCTAGCTTCCAGTTTCCGCCCTCCGCCCTCCGAGTTCCGGATTCTGGGTCAGATTAATTTTCATGCCTTTGGGCAAAGCGGAAAACTTACATATAAGTATAAACCGTCACAAATATTAGGGTATGGTCAGATCTACTTAAACTCCAAGGGAAAACCAATAATATTCTAATATTTATGCTATCTTCATGATAAATGAAAATATTTTATTATCTACGGAGATAGTGAATATTTCCAAATCTTAAGAGAGAGGCATGACCTCTAATATTACTATGGGGTTCCTAAAAAGGGAGGTCAACACGTCAACCACATCCGCCAAAGCAAGAATTCACACTTAGAAGATCATCTTCATTGACATGCCTAACAACAGGCAGATCCATGCGATTACTATCAACTAGATCAAGATATATGCTCACTGCAGAATGTCTATAACTCGGCTTACTGGCTCAGGCCACGATCTTTTCCTCATCTTCAGGAATACTCCGTGCTCACTGTAGCACATCGACAAGACTACTATTTGTTCCAACCATGTGCCCTCCATAACAGACGACTCCAATCAACTATAGAGCCATGTGCTCACAAGGCCATGTGCCCATCAAGGCCATGTGCCCATCAAGTCCACGTCCCCATCTAGGCCATGTGCCCATCATGGCCACATGCCCATCTAGGCTACGCGCCTCCAATAATATGAACTACGAATGGCTTGATCCCTCACTGAAGGGTATGTAGGGAATCCCCACTAAAGGATACAACTATAAATCCAAACATATTTGATGGTTCCACATCTAGACAACCAGATAACATGCCTGGAGTATGAATCACCATCATGGAGTAGGTATCACCATCTTGGAGTAGGAATCATCGTCATGAAGGAGGAATCATCGATTATGAAGCAGGAACACCATGTGGTCTTCACTACAGACATGCAGCTCTTACCTAATGATCCATATCTCATGTTGTTGCCAAGTTATTCACAGACATATACAGGCCCATACCCATATGGCAGTAGTCTAAAAGCATGATCTCCTGGTTTATCAACAATTGAAGCAGGAGAATGCACTGCAGCGACATATTTCCTTCTCCCTATCATTCGTATAGCTGAGCACGAATCACATTCACAATAATAGACTAACAGTTTGGTGCTAGAAGGAGGGGCAATTTTAAACTACGTCACGATGTGATAGGCGGAAGAGACATTACATGTATCCTCTCATAAAACTCACAACCCCAGCCACCTAGGACAAGAAACGTATTATTCTCACCAGATCCAAAGTTCACGCAGCTGAGAACCAAGAACACTTCTATAAGGGAGGATCACACCATGCCAACAACTATAGCAGAATTTAACGCATGAACTAACAATGAGCTCCTGCTGGTTCTGGTCTCAACCAGAAATCACACCTTTACAATTTTTACTTCCTGCTGGTTCCAGATCTCAACCACAGATATGACCTCTATAATCTTTGGTTCTTACTAGTTCCGGGACTAAACCACAAATCAGAACCCTACAATCTCTGGTTCTTACTGGTTCTGGGTCTTAACTACAAATCAGGCCTCTATAACCTTTGGATCTAATGTTCCCAACCAGGAGAAATAATCACCAACATCAGTATGAGCGGACAATCCATTAGCAACAATCTAGCAAGCCCTAGACGCCATCAATGCGTCCAAGCCCATGACTCCCCCCATATGAAAGAGATGCAAGGTCTTCAAATAAGACACAACACCTTCCTACAGGGTTGACAAGTTTGACGAATTCCAAAAGCAGGAGGATTCTAAGAAGAGTTCCTGGGAAGAATGCGGGCATACCAGACAACCACTAAGAGGTAACTGGAAAACTACCTCTCTTTTTAGGTTCTAGCATCTGGGTGGTAGCTGAATCCTAGATAAGCTAAATAGTTAGGTGGATAAAACGCCTTTTGAGGATTCCTCAAATTCCACAGGATTTGTTCCACGAAAGAAACAATGACCATATCCATAGAAAATATAAGTACATCTCAATGGAGATGAGTTTACTAAACTTCTAGAAAAAGTTCTTTAGTGGAATTCCTGAAGAAACGCCAAGAACCAACCAAAAGTAGGAGGAACACTGCCCAAAATGCTAGGCAAACTGCTAATTCTACATCAAGACGTGTTGGCCATCATATCCTTTACTCCAATTAGAGCAAAGAGGAGTAAAAGAATCAGGAGAATAAACGTTCCTTCTACTATACACCCAAAAGGCCAGAATCTAACCCCATAGAAATAAAAAAAAAAGTCATCTCCGGCTACCCATGCAGAAGAAAAAGGATTACGTCCACTCCAATGCAGAAAGAAAGCTAATACTATGCAAAGGATGTAAATCCTACAATTTCATTAGTTGTTCACCCCTGCGAAAAGTAGGATCCAGTGTGCTCGTTGGTACCTATCCAAGAATAAGGCATTTGTCAACGACATGGATCTCCTTACCCAAAAAAAAATCAAAGCTATTGCCTCCAAACCCCCTAAGAAGCCATAACCACGAGTTATCGACAAGCCTTGCTTAGCAGAGCAAGTAAGCCACGTCCACCGTTACTTTACCCGAAAATGTACCCTGATATACTTCAAAGAGAAGCTAAGGCCAAGTGCCTCTACAATTTTCCAAGGCTACGTGCCTCTACAAGTTCGTGAGGAAGCTATGGCCACGTGCCTCTACATTTTCTAAGGCTACGCGCCTTGACAGATTTCTAGAAACCAGGAATTCCCAGTAAAGGAGTCAAGGGTACGCGACTCTACAAGCTTCCAAGGAAGTAGGTCCAGGCACATGCCTTGATGAATTTCTATGAAAGACATAACTAAGAGGAAAGCAAGGGGCAAATGAGTTAAGTGTTAACCCAAGGGGAAACACACATCAACAAATCCTGTTAACTTACCATGAACAAGGGGATTCAAAACGAACCAATGAGTCATTAAATGACATCATAAAATGCTGAGAGTGGCTCACCCAAGGGAGAGCAGAGAACATCCAAAATGAGTCATTAAATGACACATACAGAAGGAATTAATCCAAAGAGTATAATCAAAGCAACATTTTGGAAGAACATGCTGATCCCTACATATGAAGCAACAAGCTTACTCTTACGCAGAAAGAATTATCTCCAACACGTTTACTACTACCTAAGAAGTTAAAGACCTTAATCCACTGTAAGAAAAATCATCTTAGCCATGTCGACTCCTGCCCTGGGTTAATTCCTGCCTCTGGGTCAATTTGGGCTCGGGTCCATATGAGAGCCAATCTCTATTGTTCAAGCCCAAAGACGGAGAAGTATTGTTGCTCTACCTCACAGGACACAAGCATGCAGAGAGTTCTGTCCTGGTGCCAGAAGAAAGAAGCAATGAATATTACATGTACTACATAAAAACACAGACTCGATACAGATGTCTGGAAAAGTTAGCCCTCCAACAATCATAGCAGCCAGTAAGCTATGAATTCACTTCAAGGCTCACCCGATCGTGGTTGTACTATCTCTATTTTGAAAATAATGCTCCATAAGCCTAAAATACAATGGCAAATGGTCAAGTAGGCAGAAGAGCTCGTCAACACCTTGAAGCCTCCGAGTTTCATGAGGATAAATCCCACAACTTTCGGGTTTGAAGAGGATACATCCCAGACCTCCGAGTATTAAGAAAGATTGGTGGACCAAGCGTCCCATAGAGTTTAAGCGGCTAGAAAGCTGTCTTCTAGAGCGTGAAGACATTTTGAAAGCACCACAAAAAGGCACCAAGTGCAATCTTGATTGTGTCTCACATCCAATCGACATCGAGAGTGGTCCACCTCCAGAGAACATAGTACGATGCCAGATTGAATCAATACATCCTCCAAGTTTGAGACAGCAAATAAAAATTCATCTTCATTTCATGAAAAGGAATCCCTTAGAACCTCCAGGTTCGCAAAACAATATCTACAGATCTTTCTGGCTAAGAACATGAAGCCCTTCAAAACTCTGGATTCTAAAGAAGAACCAATAGAAAGTCCTAGTTCACATGCGACACACTTCGATAATTCAGGGTAATACGTTGAAAACTCAACCTCCAAGCTTCAACAAAGAATCTCTCTTATCCTGAAAAAGAAAAGAGTAAACGCATAGTCTTCACTCGACTACTACTTCTCCTAACTTCTCCTGCCTAGATTCAGGGTATGTCCCCTAAAGACTAAGCCAAGAGAAAAGAAAACAAAGGCAGCAGAATACTGCTTCGCCAGGATATATGCTCTTCAGAAGATCATTCTCTAGCCAATATCTTATAATGGGGCACATAAGAAAGGAAGACAAAGTACTCATTAGATTAAATCAAAAATTCGCTTGCTTGTCTGGACATGTGACATTTGGATCCGGAAAAAATGTGGATACACACCACCAAGGTCATGCGCTAAAAAGACAAGTCTTGTTAATCACTGTGATGTGAATCCGAGATCAAAAATTCCAGCTTCCGAGAGGGGCAACATATCACCTACGGCAGATTCCAACAAATACACATGATCTTTGTCAGTCCGGCAACAATGTATGCCCATTGTAGCATTCTACTATATTTAATTCGTTTCCATGCCAAGAATGATCAACTAAAGAAAGAGATCAAGTATCTATTGCAGTACATCAATGATTCCTTCCCCTGATCAGGCCATGCACCACTCGAATCAGACTACTAGAAGGCTACATGCCATCAAGGCACACAGAAAAACAAAACTCTTCATCCACTAAAATGCGAGAATAAGATCATGGATCCTTCGAGATCAAATGTTCTCATCAGGTTTTGAGCATGGAACTCCTATTAAACGGTGATTGTCCTTCGAGTATCTACGATTATATTTATATTCCCAGGTTTATACACGGTTCAGACCAGAACTACCTGGGAAAAGGAACTAAATAAGCGAGGTTGGTAAGCATGCTGAGATGTAACGACTCTGGTCAACCAAAGTGCACATGTTATCTCCCGACTTCACCCATGAAATCGATAGATAAAGGGCAAACTATTGGGAATGAAAAATTCAGGAATATATTATTCTTGCTTATGAGCAGAACACCGGCCTTCAGATTCCTGCCTGGAGAAATCCTTGCTCAAACCGTGCACCATCCCTGCCTCCGGGTAAAATAGAAAAGATCATACTGAAGATAAATTTTCCATATGAAAGGATATAACCCATATTCTGACTACTAAAGATCTATAAAAGGAATTACTAGACCCTATGATCTTGTGCATAAGTGAAAAATTCACATATATGACTCATGAAAAATATTTGTAAATTGCAGGAATAGGCTAACACAAGACATAGTATGCAGTCAAATATACTACTTCTGCATGAAAGCTCAAGAGCCTACTCTCATGCATGATACAAAGTACGAAAATGCAAAGTACTGCCTAAGAAGCTTACATGCTTACTCTTAGGCAGGGAGCATACTACATATAATGCAAAGTACTGCTGAGGAAGCTTATACGCTTACTCTTAGGCGGGGAGCATATTACAAAACATGCAAAGTACTGACTGAGAAGCTTACACGCTTACTCTTAGGCAAGGAGCATATTACATAACATGCAAAGTACTATGTAAGAAGCTTATACGCTTAGTATTACGCATGGAGTATCGTACGAAACATGCTAATTCTTGCACCAATGCAGGAAGCATAAGTATAAATGCAGAGTATTATATCCAAAATCAGAAGTTTATACATGGAGCAAATCCTACATTCTTGCATATAAGTGGGAAATCCACGAGAATGATGCAAAAGGTATACGACTAAAGCAGGAATAGGCCCATGCAGGCCTGAGTATGCTGTCAAATAAACATGGTCCTAGCATAGAGTCTGCGAGCCCAAAATATATGCCGGAACCTCCAGTACGAAATGTGTGTAATCCTTCATTAAAACTCTACGTGCTACATACAATCCAGGGGGGCACGAAGTACATTTGCAAAGTACTGTAAACAAACCCCAGGGTTGATACAAGGAGAAAAAAGTGCAAATTCTGAGAGCGGAGCACAAAAAAAAACCTGCTTACCCGGACGTGGAAAGCAGTAATCATGGCGCATAAGTCACCACTGCAGGTAGATTCACACTAGCATCTATCGATAAGACTGGCGATTGTCTAAACCTTGTCAGGATAGAAGTCACGCCAGCACGAGATAAAAGTCTGACAATTGCTTTCTCCAGAAAGCCGAGTGTAGTCACCTTGAGATGTTGATAGTGGCCAACTTCCGAGTGGCAGAGTGCCACATCTAAACTGACGTTGATAGTGGCCTACTTCCGAGTGGCAGAGTACAACATTTAAACCGATGTTGATAGTGGCCTACTTTCGATTGTCAGAGTACAACATCTAAACCAACATTGATAGTGGCTTACCTCCAGGGCAGAGAGCAATGTCACATAAAAATTAAGAGCAGCTTACTAACTGGGGCATAGCTCGATATAACATCCTAAAACCTCCGGAGACCTCTGGTCCAAAAGGACTATGTGCTAAAACCTCTGAGTTTAATGAATAATACGTCCTCAACCCTATCGGTTGAATGAAAATGTAATCCCCAACCTATGGGTTCCTGGACAAAAGTCCTTAAAACCTACAAGCTCCTGGACAAAACTCCATACAACCTCCGGGTTCCTGGACAAAATTCCATCCAACCTCAGGGTTCCTCGATGAAATTCCATGCAACCTCTGGGTTCCATGAATAAGATTCATTCAATCTCGGGTTACAAAGAATCACATCCCTGGACCTATGAGTTCCAGGAGAATGTATCTCTAAGCCCTAAGGTTGGATGGAAACATGATGCAAGGTCATCAAAGCATTGATTTTGGCCTACCTCGACGGGCAAATTGCAATGTGATACACAGTTGCGAGTGGCCAAAAATCAATGGCAGAGTACAACTAATATTTCTACCTTCTTTATTCGGCATGGACACTACTGTTCATTGCAGACAACATGAAAACATGTCCAAGAGATCGACTCCAGTACCAAGAATCAACTAGGTTATCTCTCGGTATCGGGATTACACATGCCGAAGGTCCTCCTTGCCAAAGGCCAAGGCACAATCCTCAGACAAAGCAAGAAGATACATCATCAAAATCCTAATGAGAAGGGAGTAAGCTAAATGCAATAAGGGGGACCGGCACAAATACCAAAATGAAAGGCCGTTACTACTTTTACAAGCTCATAAAAGATCACAATCTGAATAACAAGAGATAAAAGAGGCGAAAGCAAGGTCAGCAGAATCAAGCATGGGGATCCTCAGTTTTGGCTTTCCGGTCTTATTAAACCTCCTCGTCCTCCTTATCCTTAGCCGCGCCAAGATTCTCCTTCTTATAAATTATGGGTTCTGACCCATATACTCCACACGATTCATGGAACCAGATAATCCTTAAGAATGCAAACTGAAGTCCTAGGATGAATAAAGGCCGAATGTATGTACAGGAGCAGCACAAGCATCTCGGGTAATCCCTCAGTGTTCAAAGGCATTGGATTAACCTGCAGTCAAGTCACCCTCATCAAAAAAGAAGGCATCACGAGCCTTTGGACCGTTTATCTCAACTGCTAGGAAAATTTCTCTCCTACTCCAAAATTAGGACTCCCATGTGAGGGCCATCGGAATCTAGAATACAACTAGATCCATGCAATCATCATCACTCAGACCAAATACATGCACATTGAAACATGTCTGTCACTCTATCTATATTGGTCAAGGCCATGACATCTTTCCCATAGGTGTACTTCCAAATATACTACTTGATCTAGACCATGTGTCTATATTGGACCAAGGATTATTTTCCATTCTCCAGGCCATATATCTTCAATCAGGCTATGAATCCTTCCAGACCATGTGCATGCACATTAAAGCACTACCAGCAAGGCAGTTAGATGGTTCAGGCTTTAAATCTTATTTAGTAGATAAGCCGACGTCCTACTCCAAATTCAACAAGGAACTTGATATTACGGTGCAACTCATGAAGTCCTCTCAAGAAAATCATGTTATTTCCTGCTTTCAAACATTAAACCAGAAATAAGGGAAAAATTGTTGGTGAAAAATAATCCATGAAGAGATTACCCCAGCTTCCGGGTTCATCCCTCCGGCCTTCGGGTTTCGGGTTTTGGGTCAGATTAATTTCCCTGCCTGTGTGCGAAGAGGAGAACTTCCATATAAGCATAAACCGTCACATATCTGAGGGTATGGTCCGATCTCCTTAAACTCCAAGGGAAAACTATTCTAATATTTATGTTATCTTCAAGATAAATGAAAATATTTTATTTCTATGGAGATGGTGAATATTTCTAAATCTTAAGAAAGAGAGAGAGGCACGACCTCTAATATAAATATGGGGTTTCTAAAAACGGAGGTCAATACGTCAACCATAGTGCCCGTCCATCGACAAAGCTCATCAATTCCACAGCTGCCAAAGTAAGAATTCACACCTAGAAGATCATCTTCAACGACATGCCTAACAACAGGCAGATCCGTACGATTACTATCAACCAAATCAAAATATATGCTCACTGCAGCATGTCTATAACTCGGCTTACTGGCTCATGCCACGATCTTCTCCTCATCAGCAGGAATACTATGTGCTCACTGTAGCACATCGACAAGACTACTATTTGTTCTGGCCATGTGCCCCCCATATTTTTTCTGGCCATGTGCCCATCAAGGCAACATGCCCATCTAGGCTACGTGCCCATCAAGGCCACGTGCCCATCAAGGCCACGTGCCCATCTAAGCTATGTTCTCATCTAGGCTACGCGTCTACAATAATATGAACTATGAATGGCTTGATCCCTCACTGAAGGATACGTAAACAATCCCCACTGAAGGATGCAACTATAAATCCAAACACCTTTGATGGTTCCACGTCAAGACAAAAAAATAACCCTTGGAAGCCGAGCTCCTCATAATCTAAGGCTGGAAGACCATGCAGTCATAACTATAGAAAGTCATCTCCATCTTTACTGCTGCTACCAAGACATTGACGAGATATACTGGCCCATGCCCATATGGAAGTATTCAAAAGGCATGATCTCTTGGTTTATCATCAACTGAATAAGTAAAAAGCCCTACGACAACTTGTCTCCTTCTTCCTATCATTTCGTAGAGCTGAGCACGAATCTCTGGTACCTAAAACTACTCTAACACACTTCGCCTTCACAAAAGATTGGAGAGGGAGATGGTAATTGGACGGCAGTAGCCAAGACGCTGGTTGGGGCAGGGGAATTCGACAGGTCGACACGGAGAGAGCCCTCCATCTCAGTATCACGGCGAGTCAGTTCTTCTTGAAAAGAAAGATACTCGCAAATGGGTGACGAGACCATCTCATCTTCATTAACCTCACCTTTGGGTCATGACCAAAGTGCTTCTCGTTTCGTGTCGATTAGAGATTCCGTTGAAGTTTTGTGGTAAAAGCAACAAAGATTTGTCTTCTTGTAAAAAATTCAAATCAACCGTATAAAACGGGAACAGTTAACTCAACACCATTGCTATCTACACTATATGATTGGTTTTACTATTTCACGGAATCAATGGTACATAACCAACGTTGTATGAAACGCGATTTCTCTGAAAGAAATCATAAAAACGAATAAGTCACAAAACAGCCCAAAATGGTCTAACACACGACAAAAGCCCGCTTACGATTTTCAGACGAGGATGAGCCCAACTAAAATGACGGTCTACCTAATTTTCACATAAGATAAATGGAAAAGAAGATAAATGTCAAGTTTCAAAATAATTATTGAAAATCGAGAAGATAAGGAAGATTTTTTGCGAAGAGATATACTCGAATCAGGGGAAGAAAAGAAAAACGACCGACTTAGAAGGACATATATATAAGGAGGTCTAAATCGAAGAGCAAAGGGATCCGAAAATTAGATCAAGGGAAATTATTGTTAGATTTAGGAGAACTTAAGACCTATGTGACTAGACTAGCAAGTTCATTACTTAGACGTTTTACTGCTCTGATCTCTCATTCTCCATTGTTGACAAATTTCTGTCCATATTGTTTTCGGTAAATCTCTGTAAACTTTACTCCATCTTAATCAGTAAAGCGCCTCTATGTAATTTCTTTTGATATTTTTATTGTCTATTTTTCGTATTCATGTTTTTACGCAGAGAATTCAGAACCTCAAGGAAAGTTAGGATTTCTTCACTTTCCTCCAATTACGAAAATCAACAGTGCGAATATCGGTTTCCACACTACTCATTCCCAAACATTCGACCCAACTTTCCCAGATTAAATTTGAAATCCCAAAGTCAAATGTCCGAGAACATGTTTCCTAGCAGTCCAAGTTAAGAGTTTGCAACTCGAGTTTGAAATTGTTAGTTTGTTCATATGGAACCCAAACATTTTCACAAACATTTATTATTCATATAGTACTTGAGTTCAAACAACATCAAACATATATACGGTGCACCCTTTTCAAAATTTTTACATATTACAAGACATACTCATTTTTGAAAGGCAAAAAAGCTACTCCAGTAGCACTGCTCCTTTGCAACCCGAGATACCCATATGGTTACCTCCAACACCATCAATTCGTCCACTAGATATCTTCTAGGTACCAGGCCACTTATCGGCTTGGTCAGTGGTCTCATGGTAAGCCTAAGACTTCACGCTGCCCAAACATGTGTCTGGCACAAGTGCAACAAAACAATAAGCCAGTCACAAAGATTTCACACAAGTAACATGTACCCCCAATGCATCGCCATGCAGCCACATCCGATTGATCAGATCAGGCGTTATTGGTGACTGGCAGGAGAACCCATCTAAACGGTCTCAACTAGACCCCTTGTAGAGGATTCCCATGAACCATCATAATCATCAATCATTCCATAACAGCTCGGGTTCCTTACCAAGAAAACTTAATATGATACATGCACATAAATGTTATACCATCCAACTCATTCATACATTCATAGCAAACATGTTATACCTTTTGGACCAAGGCCCGAACAATATAACTTGAGCACAAAATTAAATAGTCATATCATCATGCATCATATATATTAAACCCTCCAAGCAAAGGCATGACCAATATAATGCAATCACACAAGTGTATAAACTACAACATCAATATCAGAAACATGTTATGCCCCTCGAGCCAACACCCGAACGATATAACCCAATATCTCTTACAACATTAACCATGATCATTATATGAGTATTACTAAGCGCAACCTAGAAATGCATCAATCAATACTCTTGTTTTTCAAACGGTGACCTCACATTCGAAAATCAAAACCCTTAACCTAGACTCACCTAGGAGATTGAGTGGTTTGGCTTTAGCACAATATCGTTATTCTGATTATATCACCTCTATCTCACTGTCGGCACGACTCGAAACCGCTATCGAATTAATCGTAAAACTAATTAATTTCCGATGTTACGTTAGTCGTAACTGGGACCTAAACATAAATCTAAACTAAGAATTAGAAACTAAATATATAAGAAAAGCTAAAGCCTATACGGTTTATCTTAAGGATTGGGTACTCTCGGGTGCATATGGTCAGATTTTCGGTGTGGGAATGAACTAAGGGATGAGGGTCTATTTATATGTGAGGATAATGAGCTAAGGGGAGGGTTTTCGTCGTGGGTGGTAAGCATGAGGTAACATGACAGTTCCAACTCAGATCGTCATTAGAAATTGGATGGTTTATGGTGAACCATCAAAACATTAGTTAGTTTATAGATTTTTGAGCTTACTTCAGCCTCTTCTGAAGCCTTCCTCTTGGTGGTTCCATCAGATTCTTTCTCAATGATTTCTTTTGGGATGAGAGTGATTGAACCAGATGTTGAGAATCCTATTGGTTTCTTCGAACCAAAGAAGAGGTTCTACATTTACTGATCTTAGAGGTTCCTTTGATCCCATAGGAAGAGGCTTCCATCATCCCAATCTTTAAGTTCCCTTTGTTATGCATAAGAAGGAACTCTTTCGATCCTTCATTGAGTTCTAGTTACTTGGCACATCAGCTTGTTTCCCACCGAGACACGATCTTGAACACTATTAGAGTGTCTAGACATATCTTCCTATTATTGGTAGCTCCTACTGTTTGCTTGATTGGTCCAGTGTTCAGTGAGTCAACAACCAGATTTTACTCTGTTCCACTAATGTCAAAGACTTTGGTTTGTCTTTATTCATCATAGATGATATGATGGGCATATCCTCCAATCTGAGAAAAGAATTTTGGGGAACTACATCCTTTGATATGTCCCTTAATGTCTTCTTCATATAAAGTTCTTTGATAGGTCTTTCCTAAGGATCATTGCAAGCCATGTATAATTTATTTTGCTTAAAAAACTCTTGTACCACTACATTTGATCGTGGGGTGAAACATGGAGTGGAGGCTGATGGGGAAAGCATATGCACTGATGTTTCAGCCAAGTTACTAGTGTTTGTTGATGAATCATTGGAGCAATGAATACTTTCAACCGCTTCTCCATGCTAGGTATGCCTCTATTTATCCTTTCTTTAAATAGAGGACATCTTTGTTTCTCAAGGGAAAGTCTGCAACAATAGACTTATGGAGATGTATCCAAATCAGCGTAGACTTAAGAAAGCTTGACGAAGGGTATTCCACCAAACATGTATGATCATTCCCCAGTCATCAAAGGTATAAAATCCAAACTCCATGACCATTTGTAAGTTTGTTTCCTTGTTAAAGATGAACTTGAATGTTTATTTCTCGGCATGGTTCTCAACATTCTTGTCATGTTTAGATACTCCAGATCAGACTCTTCTCACTTCTCTCTACAACATTTGTAATCATTAGTTGCATGTTCACATGCACGTCTTCATCTAAAGACATTGATTGCATGTTTGGGCTACGTTATCGTCCATTCGGAGCAAACATAGAGATTTTTTGCACCACACCTTTGCTTCTTTGCGTTGGATGGTTGTAAGGAAAAGAGGCAACTACTAAAAGTCTAGGTAAATATTTATAATATTAGAGAAATAAGTTTCTTACATGTCGCTTTCATGTTAATTTTTAAATGATTAATTACAATGAAAATTTTAATAAATTAAATTAATTATTAAAAAAATATTATTTACTTTCTGTTAATATTTGTTTCCAAATCACCTAGGCATTATCTTTCACATAAATATTAAAAAAAAAATATTTAAAATATTTAATTTACTAAAAAGAGTTTGTTTTATATAAATCAAAAAGGAGATTTTAAATAACTCAATTGGCTATACATATTATCGGGCCAACCGTTATATCATGTAGTAGACTCGGTTAATAGGTTTTAACTAGATTTTGACCCGCGCTTTGAAAGCGCAGATTTATTTTTGGATAAAAATGTTAGTTGATATTTTTATAATTTTGATATACATATATATGTTAAAAATATATATTCAGTGTTTTCATATCAGATTTAGACCCGCGGCTGAACTGTAAATTAGGTGATCCGTATATATCCAGTTTAAATTGAATGAAAATTTTGTTAATTAAAATTCTGATAAAAATCGGTAAAAACCTAAACAATTATCATTAATATGTGAACTAATCCTGGTTGACCCATTAAAACTCCAAAGAAAACTAATAATATTTCTAAAATTAAATTTTATATACTTTTAAATTGTACATAAAATTGAAAAAAAACTATTAGATTTGTAGCTTTTTGTACTTTGATGATTTTTTATTATTCGAAAAATGAAAAATGATATTAAAGAAGAGAAAAATTTATTTATATGAAAGTATTAGCTTGTTTTTGTTATTTATATTGTTTGAAAACAATTTTAAAGATGTCGGATCGTATAAGGAATATTTCAACATATTATTTGTTACTATTTTTAATATAGAAATTTAAATTATTAGGCAAAATTAAGATATGTTAACAATCTATTTAAAAAAAATTGGTTAAATAAGTTAAGATCTGGAAATATTAATGCTAATAATCAACTTATTAAAAAATCATTAATAATCATCCAATTTAAATTCTTACCATAAATAATGAGAGAATTTATGGTAGATTTTGTTATAGATATAAATGCATTAGGCTTAAAAATAATGTTGTAAGAGCCATTAATTATATTATATAATATTTTTATTTTTTTTACCTAGAATCAAGTTGGGTCCAAATTTGTGCTTCTATTTTAATAGTATTGATATATATGATGTTTGGTACTCTGCTAGATATATGATTTCTATTTAGAAGGTGGTGCATATAATTTCCACATAGTACTTCACAAAAGAAAATTAAATATGTTGTTTACAAAGAAGTTTTCTAAAACTAAATAGTTTTAGTTGAATTTATGTTTATGTGTTTTTAGTAAACTTTTGAGTGTTTTAGATTAAGTACTTTGATTAAAATGATAAGTTTTCACTTCAGTTGATAACTTTTGTATAGTATTATATTTTAAAACAATGAAATTTTATACTGGTCTTAAAAATATTTTTTAAAAAAGTTGGAATTTTGTAAGTTTAGAAATTGTACTCTTTTTGTATACAACATTAATGTTTGTAACTTTTTTCTTATACAAAAACTGATGTTCTAACTATAATTAATATATTTTTCTTTAAAATTAATATAAATTAAATTTAAAATATGAATTGTAGAACTTTATTGGAAAGCAAATAAATTTACCAAAACTAATATATCAAGATATGTATTAATTTTTATTAGTATGTGTGCAAATCTTAAATCATCAACCATAAAATCTAGAGGGAGTGTATGTGATTGATACATTTTCGAAAATCACAAACTCCAATAATAAACCAAAATAAAAAATAGACGAAACGAAAATTAAAATAACCATACAGACGATAAGACACTAACTACATCAAATTAAAATTTAGAAGCAAATATTATAGTAAAATTAAATATTTTTCTAAATTAAGTATCCCAACACATCACAACTCATAAACAACATAATGAACTATAATAAAATAAAATATAAATTAAATAAAACAACAATAAGTATTAATAAATTATTAAAATTTAGTTTTTCGTAAATACTCATTTCTGTCTATATACACCGACGAGTCACCAAGTACTAAGAATGGTTGAAAATTTAGGATAAAAACATAGTTTCTTAAAAAATCTTGGATACTTCTAATACCTTTTTTGAAAGTTTCCAAAAAATAATTATTATTGGCATGATGGAAAGATATTTCCGGAGATTAACTTTACTGTGATCGGTCAGACAAAGAAGAAGTTTCAATTTTGAGAGAGAATTTCACCATCTATCTACTCAATTTTTAAATTTTAGAATAATAAAACTTTGAATACGATATTAAAATACATTTAACGATGATTTATTATGATATTATAAATATGACGATTCGAAAACCGACAATACAAAAGAGATTCTCTCTCTATCGTCTTTTCCAACTTCTCTCTACAAATAGCTTTTCGAATATAAGAACATCTTCGGTGGCCGGTGACTTTATAGTCGCCGGTCACTAATCATTTCTTTTATTGTTTTTGTGTATTTTTTGTAACATGGCTTTCGATCTCTAAGATTGATTTCATTTTTCCGGTTGCGGATAGTTTTCTTCGCGATAGGCGATTTTGAAGTGCTACAAATCCGTCTCTTACCTTTCCAGATCCAATAAATTATTCCGTGTGATTTTGATGGTTTTTTCAAATCCTCTCGGTAGTTAAGCTTGGTTTCTTATCATATGAGGAATCAATTTCCGTTATATGAATATCCCAACGTAGTATCCAAGTTGGTACCAAATCAAGAAAATTGATAAAGCTAGGGCTGGGCAAATAATCCGAACCCAAAAATCCGAACCGAATCCGACCCGATAAAAATGAATCTGAACCGATCCAAACCCGACATAAGTACCGAATGAATCTTGTTTTACGGTATTTCGGGTTGTGAGTTTTACCTGAACCGAACCCAAACTTAAATGGATATCCGAAACAACCCGAAACTTCAAAATTCCAAAAAAAAACTTGTACCATACCCAATCTCAATTTCTAATATATATCCAAAACACACTAAGGTATTATTAAGCACCTACAATAATTAGTTATTATATGAATAGTTAACTAAAATACTTAATCTAATATATATTTTATTTGGTTAACATTAATGTTTTTATGTTTGACATTGCATTTGAAGTTTAGTTATGAATACATTTGTTTCGAAGTTTAAACAATGTTGTTTTTAAAATTTATATAGTGTTTATCACGTTTATAGTATTGTTAGTTGTGAACTTTATTTTTTTATGTTTTATTATGTGTGATTTTCATTCGTACAAGTCTTTGGTTTGTCATGAATAATGATATGTTTAATGTTTTCACGTATAGTTCAACGACAAGTTTCGTATAGTTGATGGACGAGTTTCACAAAATTATTTTGAAAGACAAAAATATGGTTGGAAGAAGTTAAAACACAAATTTATTGAAAGACAATAAATACACAAATTTATTGAAATCCTTGAAAATATATTGAATTTAATCAATTAAAAATTAGTATTTTTAGAACCGATAACTCGATTAGTATCCGAAACCAAAACCATTTCGGGTTCAACCGGATCTTGGACATGTAACTAAACCCGAACCGAACCCGACTAAATCCAAACCGAGAATTTTTATAATATCTGAATGAGACTGAAATTCATGAATCCGAAAACCCGAAACCCGAATGAACTCGAACCGAAACCCGATTGGGACCCCGATTGCGTAAGCTTAGATAAAGCTGAGGAGAATCTGATTCAGTTTTAGATAAGTTGGAGTTTCGTTTTTGAAATGTTTCGGCAAGATTTTGCTTTTATCTCCTTGAAACTTTTCACCGGAGTCAATTCTAGCGTGTGGATGAAGAACCCTAAACGATCTACGTGGAATACGGAAAGAGAGAGCGGTCAAGCAATTCAAACTAATCGAAGAAAGGAGTTGGCGAGGCATCGTTCTATAGTCTTTCCAGCGAGACCACCAGCGTTTCTTCTTCGATTCCAGACAAGTCTTTGCCACATCATGGAACACGTCGAAATCATGCATCCAAGCCTTCATCTTTTAACACGTGTTTTTTGTAATCTTATCTTTCTCGTATGCGGGCAAATTCTAGGCTGAAAGTATAATTGAGTTCGGCTGAACTGCTTGTATATTCGGGCTTAATGCCCTTAATATAAAGGAAAAAAGTTTGTCACCTACACGATGTTTACCCTAATATGGTTGAAACCATCCGATGTTTCATAATATGTTAACAACTACACGATGTTTATGTTAATACATGCCACATATACGAAGTAAATGATTATATGGTGAGAACATCAAAATCGGGTTTAATTGATTTTAGGAAAAGTTAATGAGGTCAAACTGTAATTAATCAAAAAATCAAATTTAAAACAAAAGGAACTAAATTTTAGAAAAATAATTGTTACATTAAATTTTGATTGTGTAAAAATTATAGAAAATAGTTGACAATAAAAATAAGAAAATTTATAATTGAAATTTAATATATTTTAATATTTATGAAAAATTAAAAATATGAAGACAATCATTTTGATATTATCGATCATATTAATTTCCAATATAAATATTTTAAAGAATTCATATTTTGGTCTTTTAAATTGGAAATAAATTTTGGTTTAAATATTTTTAATAGATTAACAAGATGAATTATTTTAAAGTCAAAGAAAAAAAATGCTACGTCTCATAACACTTACAATTAACATCATAAAGCTATAAAATACATTTACAAATATATTAATACTATCAATAATTAGAATGATATAACATACATAAACATTATAATTTTTTTTGTAATATGTTATCGTAATTTGACACATTGTTTATAAATACTAAATTTATAATCTTACCTATAGATACTAAAATAACATGATGTTTACATAAAAAATATGTATTTGTTATCTGTATATATGTATGTATATCTGATTTTTTTTGTCAACATCAACATTTCTTTTTGTAAATTATGTCAACATAATTTTGATATATTATGATATTAAAATTTACGTAGCATTTCTTTTCTTTGGCTTTTAAAATAATTCATCTTGTTAATATATTAAAAATCTTTCAACCAAAATTTATTTCCAATTTAAAAGTCCAAAATATGAATTCTTTAAAATGTTTATATTAGAAATTAATATGATCGACAATATCAAAGTTATTGTCTTCATATTTTTTAATTTTACATAAATATTAAAATATATTAAATTTCAATTATAAATTTTCTTATTTTTATTGTCAACTATTTTCTATAATTTTTACCCAATCAAAATTTAATGTAACAGTGTTTTTTTCTAAAACTTAGTTCCTTTTGTTTTAAATTTGATTTTTTGATTAATTACAGTTTGATCCCATTAACTTTTCTTAGAATCAATTAAACCCGATTATGATGTTCCCACCATGTAATCATTTACTTTGTATATGTGGTATGTATTAACATAAACATCGTGTAGTTGTTAACATATTATAAAACATTGGATGGTTTCCATCATATTAGGGTAAACTTTGTGTAGCTGACAAACTTTTTTCCATATATAAAAGTTGACAAAAAAAAAAAAAAAAAAAGACAACCGACAACAACCTATCTTGCATTACTTGAACAGTTTTATGAAAATTTACGTATGGCCGGCTGAGTTTATTTGCTTATACGCAAATTGAACCTCCGACCTCTCAGTGTAGAATCATTAATTTAGCTTCAATCAAATCATTGGATCGAAAGAGCTTTTGAATATTAAAATATGTTAAAATATATTTCTTTTCTAAACAGAATTCATAGTTCAAAAGAACACCAAGGATGTATTATGAAGTGTTGAAATTAGAAGGTTCGAGATGGAAATAATAATTCTACACTCTTCTTTGCCTCTTCTCCAAGCATCCCCAAAAATATTTCACACATATATCTTCTACTAGCGATATATCTCCGTCGTCTTTTCAAAATCCCTAAATCAAAAACCCCTTCGACACGTTCCCCTTCAACCTCACATGGCGTCCAGGAGATTATCCAAGTCCGCCTCCGTAGCCATCAGGGCTTATAACGCTTTCTCCAAACCCTCTCTCCTCCTCCGTTCTCGCCCTATCTCCTCCTCCTCTGCTCACCACTTCACCTCGCGTTCCTCTCCCAACTCCTTTCTTCTCCGGCCAAATTCTTCCATCGGAGTTCCCAGAAACGCCACGAATTCGATCACTCATGGCCACCTGTTACCTCCTTCTTTTCAATTCCTTTCTCCGCGCCGCCCCTTCTCCGCCACCGCAGCTCAGGTTCGTGGCTAGTCTATTTGGTAGATTGGTTTTCGTGGATAAAGTTTGAATTTTTCCTTTTAGATTCTTATAATCTCTTTCGTTAGAAACAAACTGTGTTGATGTGTACTCCCTGCTTTCTATAGACTAATCAGAACTCATATACGGAGATGGCTTGGGAAGGGATTCTCAATGCCTTCGATGCAGCTCGTGTCTCGAAGCAACAGATTGTTGAATCTGAGCATTTGATGAAAGCTCTCTTAGAGCAAAAAGATGGTCTCGCCAGGAGAATCTTTGCAAAGGCTGGGATTGACAATAGCTCTGTTCTTCAGGCTACGGACGTTTTCATATCTACACAACCAAAGGTGTTGCCTTTTGAATTTCATGGCTTTTCCCTTGTTTCTCAATAGGTTTGTTTGGTTTTTAACTTTTATGTGGTGGGACTGGCAGGTTACTGGTGATACCAGTGGACAGGTTCTAGGATCATCTCTTAGTACTGTGTTACAAAACGCAGAGAGGTATAAGAAGGAGTTTCAAGATGATTATGTGTCGGTGGAACACCTTCTGCTAGCCTTTTATTCGGATAAGAGGTTTGGACAAGAGTTTTTCAAGAACCTGAAACTTAAAGAGGAAGCCTTGAAGGAAGTTATTAAAGAAGTCCGCGGTAGTCAACGAGTTACTGATCAAAGTAAGTGTTCTTCTGTTCAATATTGTATCTGTGGAACATTGTAAGACGTGTACTGGTACGTAAGCTGACAAAAGATACTATTCTCATCATGTGATGCTACACATGTAGATCCCGAAGGAAAATATGATGCACTTGAGAAGTATGGAAATGATTTAACTGAGATGGCCAGACGAGGAAAACTCGATCCTGTCATTGGGAGGGATGATGAAATTCGGCGGTGCATCCAGATATTGTGCAGGAGGACAAAAAACAATCCGGTTATCATTGGTGAGCCTGGTGTGGGGAAAACTGCAATCGCAGAAGGGTAAGGCTTGCAATTATATCTCTGGATCCCTTCAGATAAATTTACTGAGAGACTTTAACTTTCTTCAGGTTGGCCCAGCGAATTGTACGAGGGGATGTCCCTGAACCTCTCATGAATCGGAAGGTTGCTCCAGTTTTCTTTTTGCATTAGTCTATCAGTTTGTTTACCCTTTTCTCTTTCTCAAAGGGACAGATGAAGATTTTAACATATGCTTGGCTTGGTTGCTTTGTCATGTAGTTAATATCTCTTGACATGGGTTCACTGCTTGCTGGTGCCAAATTCCGAGGAGACTTTGAGGAAAGGTTGAAAGCAGTACTGAAGGAAGTAACTGCTTCCAATGGACAGACGATCTTGTTCATTGATGAAATTCACACTGTTGTTGGTGCAGGTAACCTTTATTTTAGTCTGCGAACGGTAGCGATATTTTACATACATGATATGTATGCATGTTTATATGCTTTTACGTGTCAGAAGAAAATCGCATT
Organism: Moricandia moricandioides; assembly: GCA_905132885.1. Lineage (NCBI taxonomy): Eukaryota > Viridiplantae > Streptophyta > Magnoliopsida > Brassicales > Brassicaceae > Moricandia > Moricandia moricandioides. The sequence goes on from CAJHQQ010000227.1 coordinate 120,882, forward strand.
GGCAATTTAAGCGGCGGAAAGATCTACTTATGCGCTGTTCAATAGAACTAATGAATGGGTCAATATTGTTTCGCTTGTGTAGGAGCTACTGGTGGGGCAATGGATGCGAGCAACCTATTGAAGCCAATGCTTGGAAGAGGTGAATTGAGATGCATTGGCGCAACTACACTGACTGAATACCGCAAATACATAGAGAAAGATCCAGCTCTGGAACGTAGGTTTCAGCAAGTGTTATGTGGTCAACCATCTGTTGAAGATACCATTTCGATTCTTCGTGGGTTAAGAGAGCGGTACGAGTTACATCATGGTGTTAAGATATCAGATGGTTCCCTTGTTTCAGCAGCGGTTCTGTCAGACCGCTACATCACTGAACGCTTCCTGCCAGATAAAGGTATGAACTTACACCTTCTTATAATTATCCTGAGAGTAGTATTGGTTTCTGAGATGGAAGTTCTTTTGTTTCAGCTATTGATCTTGTTGACGAAGCTGCCGCAAAGCTGAAGATGGAGATCACTTCTAAACCAACTGAGCTGGATGAAATAGACAGAGCTGTGATCAAACTGGAGATGGAGAAGCTTTCTTTGAAAAACGATACGGACAAGGCTTCTAAAGAACGGCTACAGAAGATTGAGAATGATTTGACCACGCTCAAGGAGAAACAGAAAGAATTCAGTGACCAATGGGAGCAAGAGAAGTCTCTCATGACTAGGACACGTTCATTTAAAGAAGAGGTAAAATCTTTGCTTCTCGCTGCGGTTTCTTAGATCTATGAACAGATGTACAGATTCAGCTTAAGGACTGCAAAAACAATATTATAAAAGATCTCGAGCACTTTCTTGTCTTGTATAGTACTCTAAGTGGTTTGGTTACTTTTGATGGTATCTTAATGTCCTGATTTTTTTTGTACAGATCGATCGAGTGAACTTGGAAATTGAATCTGCTGAACGTGAATATGATTTACAACGAGCTGCTGAGCTCAAGTATGGAACACTTATGTCCCTTCAACGCCAGTTAGAAGAAGCTGAGAAAAATCTCACGAAATTCAGAGAGTCTGGACAGTCATTACTCCGAGAAGAGGTAACCGATCTTGACATAGCAGAGATAGTAAGCAAGTGGACCGGTATTCCACTATCGAATCTTCAGCAGTCAGAGAGAGAAAAGCTGGTCATGTTGGAACAAGTGCTCCACAAGAGAGTTGTTGGTCAAGACATGGCTGTAAAATCAGTAGCAGATGCTATCCGACGTTCAAGGGCTGGTCTCTCTGATCCTAACCGTCCAATAGCCAGTTTTATGTTCATGGGTCCAACAGGTGTTGGCAAAACCGAGCTTGCCAAGGCTCTAGCTGGATACCTTTTCAACACTGAAAACGCAATAGTGAGGATAGACATGAGTGAGTACATGGAAAAATTCTCAGTCTCAAGGCTCGTTGGTGCACCCCCTGGCTATGTAGGTTATGAAGAAGGTGGGCAGTTAACTGAAGCTGTTCGCAGGAGACCCTATTCAGTGGTTTTGTTTGACGAGATCGAGAAAGCCCATCCTGATGTATTCAATATCCTGCTACAGCTTCTTGACGATGGAAGGATAACTGACTCTCAAGGGAGGAGAGTAAGTTTCACAAACTGTGTTGTGATTATGACATCTAACATAGGATCCCACCACATACTGGAGACACTCGGCAACAGTGAAGATGGCAAAGAAGCAGTTTATGAGTTGATGAAGCGGCAAGTTGTGGACTTAGCAAGACAGACTTTTAGGCCAGAGTTCATGAACAGAATCGATGAATACATAGTCTTCCAACCGCTAGATTCAAAAGAAATCTCCAAGATCGTTGAGTTGCAGGTAATTATAATTAATTAAATAACTCTTCTTTTCACCAATTTGGTTTGGTATTTGATGTATTGTAACCATGTGGTATAGCTGGAACGAGTGAAGAACAGGATGGAACAGAAGAAAATAAAGCTTCATTACACAAAAGAAGCAGTGGATCTTCTTTCTCAGCTTGGGTTTGATCCCAACTATGGGGCAAGGCCTGTTAAGAGAGTGATCCAACAGATGGTGGAGAATGAGATCGCTGTTGAAGTTTTGAAGGGAGATTTTGCAGAGGATAGTATTATTCTCGACGTTGACGAGACAACCAACAAATTGGTCATCAAGAAGCTCGAGAACAATGCTCCCATCGAGGAAATGGCAGCTTGATCATGCATAAAACAACATTAAACTAAGTCTTTTAGCGTTTTTTGTAACTCTTTGTTCTATGTTCTCTGTAATTTCAGCTCTGTTTTCTAGCATATACGGATAATTGATAGAGAAGCGGAAGCTACATCAATAATGATGTTCAAAGGATTGTAATCAAATGCTTCCGTACACTTAATTAGAAAAAATATTATCGCATATTCTTCTCTCAAAAATAAATAAAATAAAATTTTATTTTAATACAAAAACAATTATTAAAAAATTACAAAACCAAAAACAAATTCATACTTACAAGTCTATCAAAAGAACTTCATTAACCATCTAAATTCGACCTATAAAATTTGGATTTCTCTATCCATAACTTTCAAAAATTAGTTATCCGACCTATAAAATTTAGATTTTTCTATCCATAACTTTCAAAAATTAATTAGAGTTGGTGTAACTGTAAAATTTGGTGTAACTGTAAAAGTCTCAATTTTACTTTCGTAATAATTTATTATGTTTTCTTTAGACACATGTGTTTTTATTGCTACATTTATTGAAGTTACAATAAATAGAGATTAGTTTATAGAGAACAACTAGAGAAATTTACGTAATGTAAAATGTATTTTAAAGAAATTTAATAAAGTAAATAAAAATTACAAGTCCTAAACACACAACTAATCTCCAATTGGCCAGTCAAGACCAGTTAAATAAATTTGAATGCAGAAATCTTAAGCTCCATATTGCCAAAAACAATAATCGCATCTCCACTTTGTCCTTGATCCATCTATGGAGACTACAAACACTGGTTATATTATTCTGGAGCACCAACAATTATATGACACGTTGGGATATATTTTTTCCAATAGTGACATAAACATCTTAAGTTTATTGTAATCCCAATGGCCTGAGAGTGCCCAACTAGTGATCATGTTATACATACGATCAACATATTCACGAGTAAAACCAGGATAGTTGTGAACCAATCATTTATCATCAACGCTAAATGCTAAGTTCATCATACCATCTACATATTTGGCGAACAAGCATCCTCTCTCACCAACAACATGATTTTTTTCCTTCCTTCATCAAGTAAATAGAGGATGAAAAACTCATACATACCTCGCAAGTAGATGGTCTTTGGATTAACCAAATGGTAGCACCTAAGTTTGAATTTTCTAACAACATTGACCTTATCTATCCAGTCATTTATGAAAATGAGTTTTGCAAATCTGTAAAAGTAATCTTCTCTCCCAATTGCATTAAACGCAGGGAAAGCAACTCTTACACTACCAAAGTCTCAGACACTGCTTGTTGCTTCATTGGAGAGAATCTTATGAAGCATGGAAGGAGGGAGAAGCCAAGATCAAGTTCACCATGTCTGCACCTAAACTGTAATGATGGTTAGAAGAAATGAAAATGGTAATTATAAGATTAATTTAATTGGAGAAGGTGATAAATCCTTGAATTTAATGATCATATTACCCAACTACAAGTAGTAACTTCTCCATTTAAGTGTGATTTGATGGACGTCTTGGAAAAACACAAGTAGTAACTGCAAAAGTTCCAAAGAGATAATCTTCATGATATTTGAATAGTATAACTTTAAACTACTTGGTAAAACTTTAATTGATTAAGATTGTATAAATAAGTAGAAATAAGTGAAAATTTAACTGATGCTGATTGTAAGACTTTGATCAACTTAGTAAAACTTGGATTAAACTGTAATGAAAAGATAAAATAAAACGATTATTAGTCGGAGAGAATAAATGAAATGGTAATTATAAAGTTTAAAGTTAATTAGAAAGTGTGATAAACTTTTGAATTTAATGATCCTCTTGCACCTCTCCATTTAATTGTGATTCGATGGAAAACCGCAAGTACTAACTGTAACAGTCGCATCTCTTGGAGATAATCATTATTAAATTAAATTTCACTAAATCTTCTCCTTCTAAAAACCTCTCATTCTCTCCCACTAACATTTCTCTGCAACAATAACCAAAAAGAAAAGCAAAGAAACTACTCACTATCTCTCAAATTTGCCACACTATTCTTGGGGAAGTTTTATATAACGAGAGGATCACGGTATGGTGTTTCAGAGTGAAAATACTTAGGATCCACTCGTTCTATTCCTATGTTACCGGTAGTGGACCCAACTGATTTAAATCCTAGCGGATGAAAATGTAAATGCAAACTCATCATCTCTCAAGTATCTAATACCTGAAACAATGCAAACTAAAAACTTGATACTTAAACTTTATTTATGCAGGGAGCCAAGATGGATATAACCATTAATGAAATAACTGCAGAGAGATTTGGAGACCTAGAGAAACAAGAGGGAAAGTAGGTGGAAATATTTCGGGTAGAAGTTGGTCGTGCCTTTCCAGGTTTCAAAGCCACAAACTCTCCATTCAGACTAACTGCTACGTGGTATACTCAAGTCCACATCATCGATCCTCTGAACAATCGGTATTACATGGAATTCTAGAGTATCCATGAAATCCATCACATCAACATCATGGACATAAACTATCCCATAGGTATGAATGCTAACCACAAAAATATAGATTTCAGATATGTAGATGTAAGTAACATAAGCAAAAACTATGTGATAGATATAATGGGAGTTGTCTACAACACGTAAGCCCATTTTGATGACCCTGCAAGGTCAAAGATGGTGTTTTATATTAGAGACAACATGTAAGTACAAAAAAACATATGATCACATCTAAATGTTTACATTAGTGTAATTGACACACTATTAATAATAATGAGAATCAATAAAATGTGTGGTAACTGCCGGTCATGCTTATGCCTTTCAGGATGGGTTTGAAAGTATGGGGGATCGTGGACATGTGATTGTGGTTCTTAAGATGTAGAGAACCTGGAGGTTTATGAGTAAATGTATTTATATTATGTGTTTAGTTTTAAATGTGTTAGTTGAGTAAAACATTTTCTAAACTCATTTATACAAGTTATTTTGGTGATGTTTAATTATGGCTTGAGACCGAAGGTGGATTATCTGAATTCATGTTCAATTCGGGTTTGGCGTAGGTTGAGGAGTTCATGCAATCGCTCAATAACAGTGACCTTAGGTTCAGAGGCACATGGCTATGGGGCTTTTGTAAGGTTTTATCTTATGTATTAATGCTGAAGCTTGTTAGTATGTTTATGGTATGTGAATGTTGAATGTTGAATGCTCTTAAAACTTATGTTTGTGATAATGTATCTTAAAACTGATTTGTTAAACTTTTCTAATTGTCAAACTTCGTAAAATCTCGAAAAACTTGAAGTTAGTTTTTTATAAATAGGTCAAACTTAGAATAAATTGAAGTTCATGATTGTATAAATAGGATAAATAGGTCAAAATTTGGAAAAGTTTTACTTTTGTAATAGTCCAACTACGTAAAACTTAGAATAACTTAAAGTGCGTATTTGTATAAATAGAATAAATAGGTCAAACTCGGAAAAGTTGTATTAATTTAGTTATTCAACTTCCTAAAACTTAGAATAACTTGAAGTTCGTGTTTGTATAAATAGGTCACACTTTGGTAAAAAAATATTTTTTTACTTGTCCAACTTCGTAAAACTTAGAAAAACATAAAGTTTAACTTTTTCATTAACTCTTGTACATCCAAATTCCTAGAGCTACAACGACAACAAGAATAAGACTACCTCCTAATATCATTGTCTTAGCATAATTTTGGGACCTTCACTCCTTATTGTTGCTTTGAGAACTTGAACTTCTTCTTCTAGCATTCGAACTTGGTAGTCCAACTGTTGTATCTCTTCGGTGAAAGCTTCATCGACCCATTTGAAGACGTGATTGTCGTCTATAAGCTACAACATTTTGTTCAAAATTTTTTTACCAGACAACTTAAATGAACAAGGGGCCCCATTAAAAAACAGCCAAAAAGTATAAAAATCTGCACATAAAGGCAAACAGATGTACCTTCCTTTGAGCCGTGTAGAGACACCGATAATACCGGCGATATGGGTATGTAGTGGATTTGGAGACTAGCTTGATGATACCCACCCTGCACCAACACTTACTCGGTATTCCTGGTGTTCTTACTCGTGTCCAACCATCAATCGTGGAAGAAGAGACAGACATATTGCTTTTTCGAGGTGAGAAATGGGGAAGAGAGAGAATGTGGTTGAGAGCGAATGGGGAAAACCCTAAAAAAAGATTTAATACTTGTCTTAAACGATTTTGGGGTGTGGGAGGGAAAATTTGAAAAGTTGGGCGACAAATTTTTTCCAAGGCTTTTCGAAAACATGTGGTTGAAGTTTCATCAAGTTTGAAGTTTTACATAAAACTTATTTTCTAATTTTTGCATTTATCTTAGTTTTTACTGTATTTGAATGACTGGTTTTATGGTTATACCAATTATATTTTGTTTCCTAAATTTATTTATCATGTCATCATGTAAAAATATATTTGATTTCATGACATATATAAGTTTTGTAATGTAACAAGGTGAATATTAAAGAAAAATCTATGAGAACACAATATCTTTGCATGACTTATTAACAAGTTTAGAATTTCGTATCTTTAAATTTGTAATGTAACAAGCTTAATAATAATTATTAACTCATAATATTTTACATCAAATACATGTTACATAATAAGGTAAAAATGAAGAAAATCCAAGAGATTGTGATGATGGAGAACCGACGGTGCCGCTCTCAATATCCGTAATACTGATATTGACATTGTCTGAAAACTTTGGAATATCTTTCGTCAATATCAATACCTACAAATGATCAAATTTAAAACCTTTTTTAGTTTTGGATCTTGCACTAATAATTTCTTTGCTTTCTTCATCTACAATATTTTGAAACAAAAAAACTTGATTAAATATATAATCAATAAAATAGATATGAAATCTTTGAATGAAACATTGAATGGTGTGGATCAATTGAATATGGTTAAAGGTTGGATACATAGTTTCTTGGTTCTGTATAGAAGTTTAGTGATTATAATTAATTATTAACAATATTGAGGACTAAAATATAATATGTAAAGTTTTTAGAGAAAGAACACCATTGGAATAAAGTTCCTTGTTGGAGATGCTCTTACTGGTATAACTACGATATGTAAACTTAGTTGTACAAACATAAATACAAGTTGCACCAAGTCTTACAATATTTCCTTTACAATAAAAACATAAAAATTGAAAGATTTACAACCTACTTTCTCTTTTGTTTCTTGTGTGGATGTTCTTTGTGTTCCTCTGCCTCTTCATATCCACTCTCACTCTCACTATAGTTCCTACCATATGAGTTTTCTTTCTCAAATCTTGATAGTTGCTCGGTTATTGAACTATTACCAATTCTTTGATGTCCTCTACATGCAAAATACTTCTTCTTTTCTCTCTATCCACTAATGTTAAATAAACAAACACATCTTCATCATCCAAAATATATGATTGCCTCTTAGGTTCCACTACCAGTGGAATGTAACTCAAATTCAGCATCTTTGTAAACGGATCTATGCCCATCTTCCTGCATATCCTCTCCTTCAACAATGAATAAGTGATCTCCATCAATGATGATTTCTTAAAGGATATAGCATACAAATGACCATCGGTTGAAATCCATTCATAACCATCTTTGGACTTCGAATAGTGTCCATCATAATCAAAGTGTATGTTTGTAGAAGAAGAACACATTGCATGTAAGACAAAAAATTGAACACCTAAAGTTAATACATGGTTATAAAGTTATACCATTACCTATTTATAAATTTATGCTACTAAAGTTATATTAAGTTATACTTTGTTACACAATTTTCTAAGTAACTAAGTTTTACCGTCTAATCTAACCAAGTTTCACAGTTCTAGCTGTTTCTCCTCTTCAACTCAAAATAATAATTAGTTCTAATCCCTGACATTCTATCATTTCCTTATGACTATACCAATTATTGATTATCCAATTCTCTAATAGACAAGCCATCCAAACTTTCAGATCCTCAATTAGTTCATTGTGAACACAAATATGAAATCTTCTATCTAATATCACAACTACAAATCTCGTAAATCGTGTATGGTGGATTCAAAACATGGGGTTTTATGACGATTAAAGATATATGCCAAGAGAATGCTTTACTTGAAGTTGAATTGAGCTGGGTTGGAAACAAATAGCTCAATGATCCAAGCGAGGAAAGCACGGGTTGATTTGAACTCAATTCAATCGATGAAAGCGAGGAAACCCGAGGGAGAAGAGAGAGACGAAGAAGGGAATGAGTGGGTCCCGCTGGAGAGAGAAACTGAGAGAGAGAGAGAGAGAGAGAGAGAGAGAGAGAGAGAGAGAGAGAGAGAGAGAGAGAGAGAGAGAGAGAGAGAGAGAGAGAGAGAGAGAGAGAGAGAGAGAGAGAGAGAGAGAGAGAGAGAGAGAGAGAGAGAGAGAGAGAGAGAGAGAGAGAGAGAGAGAGAGAGAGAGAGAGAGAGAGGTATTTTCGACATTAATCATCCATTTGAAAGAGTATGAGAATATATATGAGTATGTGAATGAATAAGAATATGTGAGAATGAGTAAGAGTATGACATAATAAATTTTGTCTCATTAAGAACATTTGAGACTATTGCCCAAAAGATTGTCTTCTTCAGACAAAAGCAGCACATCTACGTCTGTCCATAAGCATTTTGAATTAAAGAGTGGTGACCAATGTGTTGTGATAATTTATGGAGAGTTTGTCGACTAACCATCACTCCGTGCTTGTTGCAGATCTAATTTTCTCTTGAAGAGATGGAACTTTAAGAATCTAAATTAACCACGTTCTCTTGTTGCTAGGAATGAATCGTATATCTTTAATAACCTCCGGCATTGCAATATTTTTTTAATACTACTATAGTTTTCTTAGAGTTCTATTGTCAGATATTAATTGAGTTAATCTTGTCAGTCGTGTCTTTTAATGAGGAAACAATCTGGTACATCTGGTTAAAGTCAAACAATTGAATTTGAAATTTTCAATCGACTCTACCTTTTTTAGTGGGGTGTACATCTAGTCCATGGATCTTGTAATGTATAGAAAAAGCCACGAAAGATTTGGTATTCCATTTTAAAATATGGCAGCTTGCCATCACTGCCCTTAATACAAGCATAGACTTTGCATAGGAACTCTTGTAAAGGCAAGTTTAGAAGTCTTTTTTTAATGGGGCACGAATGATCAAGTAGGCGTAACTTAAGTATATTTTTCCAAATATATATATATATATATATATATATATATATACATATATACATTCAACATATAAATTTGTTAAGAAATATACTATTCATAGAAAATATTGTGGCTTTGTGTGTGTATGTCCAGCCTATGTACCCTTGTTGGTTTCGCTACTGAGGCCTTGTATGCCATAGGCATCAGCATTCGGATACTCAGGATAGGTCTTGTCGGATCTAAGTCTTCCAGGTCTTAAAATATTTAGATCTAATATAATAATTAGAATTTGTCGGTTTGGATTCGATTCAGGTTATGTCGGATCCGGATCGGTTCGGATGTTAGATAGTTAGATCCAATAGGATAAAGAGAATTTGTTTGTTCGAGTTCAGTTTGGGTCATGTCAGGTAGGATTTGCTTCGGGTCTAGTCCAAAAAATTACCCAAAACACACAAAATATACCTGAAAATATTTAAATACCCAAAATATTCAAATTTTTACCTAAAATCTGACTCGAATACATGAAATATACGTTTATCTGATTAACCAAATTATATTTTTAAAAGTCTACAATTTTCCCCGAAATCCAAAACTATACCTAAAACCCCAAACTGATACTTAAAAAATATCCGTAATACCAAAAATTGTACTAAGATATCCATATATAACTAATATATACTAGAAGAGTTTGAGTATTTCAGGTAACCCATCGGATCTTGGGTTCGGGTCAGGTCGGATCCAAGACTCGCAGCTCCTCCATAACAAGACTCAATGGAGTAAAATGGAATTACTTGTACCCAACCCAAACCGCTTTTTCGGGTCGATTTCGGTTCGGATTTTTGGGTCTAGGTATAATGCTCAGGCCTAGTATGCCATTTTGGTAAATATTTGACATGAGAATATAAGTGGACTTGGATTTTCAATAACGTGATGAGGATGGAACTCGAGTCTTGGGTAAAACAGGTGTAGTAAAGAGCTTGACCAGCTTGAAGTTTTTTTTATAGTTCATGGAGTGTTTGCTGGAAATGTGTAGGGTAGTGATGTTTGAGACGGATTGTACACAACTATCTTACGGTCCATTTGAATATTCGGAGTGAGATTCCATCTGGAGACTGTACCACCTTTTTGTTGATTAGTTTGGGTCTTTCCATGGGTCTCGGATACCTCCAATATTAAACAAAAAAAACATTTCCAAATCATACATTCGTTTCATGAGAAGTTATCATTTAAACAATGATGTTTGTTAACTTTATTTATTTCATTTAATATAAATATCTTCTAAGTTATAGGTTTTAATTTTATAATATTTTTAAAATTATAATTTTGAGAAAAAGAATTATTATATTATTTCTAAAATATATTAAAATAGGGTAGAAATGCATTCAATTTAGAAATACTGATATAATACTCATTTCATAGCGATTTTCGCTGTTACAGAATTTCACGAAAATTATGTTATTAAAAGATAAGTGATAATAAAAATTAAACAGTCCAAAATTGTATGTATGTTCATTTCCAACATGTGTATTTTATCATCATTTTTTCTGCATTTTCTCATATAATCATTCAAATGTAGTGTTATATAGTACCATACAAACGTTTCGACGAAAAATACAATTTTAAAAAAAAATATCTATATGTTATTTATCACATCAAATCTAATCTTTAAAAAACTGTATTAGTTTATCACTAAATAGTTCTAGTATTTTCTTGTTTTTAATAAAATTTAATATATATTATATTAAAAATTCTTTCTATATTTTATATTTTTAATCTTAACCATATCTATTACAATTCATTTTCACTTTTATATATTATTATTTTAATACCAACTATTTATATATATAATTATTTTAAAATTTTAATATATCATTTTCCCTGCGAATTTGTGGGCGTGGGTCAAGTTTACATAAAACAAAAATGCCTTGTTATACTTATAGTTTACGTAATACTTCATATGTTTCATATTAAGTGTCATTTTCGCTTTGTGTACACGGATTAAAGAAAATATTAAATTTACATATTTTCTATATAAAAACACAATTACCTATACACTTAACCATATTTCAACCAAATGAAAAATAAATTACAAGAGAAAATTAATAAATTTTACACTCAAAGTCGATAACAACACTTATTTTGTAACAAAAAAAAATTCTACAGCGACACTTAATATGAAACCGAGGGAGTATGACGAAGCTGAAATAATTAATTCCTTTAGCTTAGGAAATGTAAATAAACTATAGAGAGATCAGACTCTGTAGTTAAATTAAAGAGTAATTGAATGCTCACACGATCTTAGGTGAAGTAATTAAGAAAAATAATCAAAAACTAACAAGCCTAATAATCTTTAAATCTTATGTGTTTGTTGCTAGAACCTAGAGGTTATAAAAGTGACACTCTCTATACGAAGATGAGTATCTCTTTGTCTTTTTACTGAATATATCAATGGCTCCAGGAAGAGCCGGAGAATCTAAGCTCTATGAGTTTAGTGACGAAATACCGGTGATATCTCTCTCTGGAATCGATGATGTTGGTGGGAAAAAGGAAGAGATCTGCCGTCAGATCGTGGAGGCTTTCGAGAAGTGGGGCATGTTCCAGGCAGTCGATCATGGTGTTGATACAAATATGATGGCTCATATGACTCGCCTTTCACGAGACTTCTTTGCCTTAACTACTGAGGAGAAGCTCCGGTTCGGTAAGGGCGGCTTCGGCGTCTCTAGTCACCTCCAGGTAACGCCACTACATTTCGAACCAGAAGTATGTTTTCCTAATCGTGTTAAATTTTATATGTAGGGAGAGGCTATGAAGGACTGGAGGGAGATAGTGATGTACTCCACCTACCCTGTGAGTAACAGAGACTACTCTCGGTGGCCAATAAGCCGGAGGGATGGTTGAAAGTGACGGAGGAGTATAGCGAGAGGCTAATGGGTTTGGCTTATAAAGTCCTTGAGGTTTTGTCTGAAGCGATCGGACTTGAGAAAGATGCGCTAAAAAATGCATGCGTTGATATGGACCAGAAAATAGTTGTTAATTATTTCCCAAAACGTCCTAAACCTGACCTAGCACTTGGGATGCGTCACACTGACCACGGAACCATCACTTTGCTACTCCAAGACCAAGTCAGTTGCTTACAAGCTACAAGGGACAACGGCAAGACATGGGTTACGGTTCCGTTAGTTCCAGGAGCGCTTGTCATTAAACTCGGAGACATTGGTCACGTTAGTACTTTTTCATTCTTTCTCACATTCCATTTCGTTGCATTCTTCTTCTTTTTTTTTTTAGTTTGTCTATTTGATTTGGTCAAATATGATTTTCTCTTGAAGTATCTGAGCAACGGGAGGTTCATGACTTCCGACCATCAGGCGGTGGTGGACTCAAACTCGAGTAGACTGTTCATAAACACATTCCTCTTTCCGGCTCCTCATGCCACCGTGTATCCGCTAAAAGTAAGAGACGGAGAGAAGGCAATCATCGAGGAACCAATCAGTTTTGAAGAGATAACTATGAGAAAGCTGAAAGATCTCTAGCTGGATCGCCTCAAGAACCCTCACTTTGAATCTTTGTTGCTCAATTACGTTTTATTTGTGGTTGTTTAGATAAAACGAACAAAAATGAATAAAATGAATGAGGAAATAAATTTAAAAAGAGGAAATTTACCAAATTATAACAAAAATTCACAATCTTTGTCTCTTTAGTATAAATTTTTTTTGTCCTATTTTGGCATAATTGCACTTTCCATTAATCAAATTTAATGAAATAAATATTTTTATAAATAAAAAATACAAACGATGAAATACCTATATACACAAACCGATATTTTTAGGTTGTAAAAGTTGTTAAACTAAAAATTTATGTAACATCCAGATTTCTAGTATATGCGAAAAAACTTAAGATAATTGATTTGACTACCTATGTCACCAAAGTGCGCTTACCTTTTCCATCACACATATCCATTTAGAACTCCAGAATTATGCATGCTTGCGCTGGAGTAGTGAAAGGATGGGTAACATATCGAGAAGTGATTCACGATACCATCTGAGTGAGGCCAACACACGGAGAAATGTCGGGTGGTGATTGCAAGGTCAGTAAACAACGATTTTGAGCCTTAGAAAATTTACACACCGACCGTTGGAACGAGATTAGACTCACAGGCCGAATGAGCGGGCATGGGTGGCCCATTAGTCCTGGATGGTCAGGGTGTTACGTTTTAATTATGTTTTACGAAAAGCAGATGTCATCTTCAACGAAAAATGACATGGTAGATATTGAATTCCAGGTTAACAAGTTTTTATACTTATGTCTATAATCAATAATCTAAATAAGATTCTAAATATGGAAATGCGCAAGTCTACACATTCTAAAGGTAGCTACATTCATTCTGAATACAACTTCTACTTTTATAAGAAATTCTAAAGTTTTACGAATACGAAGCAAGATACAACTGAAAGTCTATATATGGTAAAATATGCACACAGATTAGTTGAATGTTCTTTACACAGTGTAGAAACATCATTCTACGGATAAGATTTATCATATTTCTAAAAAAAATGCTATAAAATATTTGGAAATCTTTGTACTTTTTGAAAACATGTTTCAACGATGCTTTTTGTCAAAAAAAATCAAAATTATTATTTGAAAGTAATTTAATTGTTTAATTTCTTTTACTTGTCAAATATTTAAATCAATTTAACTGTTATTAAAAGTAATTTAATTGTTATTTAAAGTTTATTTTTAGTTAGAATTAAAAATTAATTATTTAAAGTAATTTATTTTTTTACTTGTCAAAATTTTAAAATAATTTAATTGTTATTTAAAGAAATTTAATTAGTTAAATTCATTTATTTCTTCTTTAAAAATCATAATTAATTATGTAAGGTAATTTAATTGTCAATTTTTAGGGCCTTTTTGTTTTCCGTTTTTAATTTTTTTACTTAAAGTTGTAATATTTAAAATGATTAAAATTTATATTTAATTTTATTAATCAATGGTTAATTTTGAGATTATAAAAAAGATTATAATATAAAGAAAAACTAATGTTGGTTTTATATTAAAGGGATAAGGATACTGAATTTTTTTTCTATTTTGGAAAATTTCCATTAAGAAAAATCGTAAGGAAAGATAGCCATTGTTGGCAAAAAAGAACATAACTTTTGTGGACAAATATTTTGTCTAGGACTTTGTGATTGAACGGTAGAGGGATTGGATTGGGAAGCCAAGCATTTCATGTTTGATCTACTTGATACGTGAAACTAAGCTACATTATTCATGGACATACACATGAACATGGGTCTTTAATTTTGATCCCTAATCTTACAATACTAAAAGTTGGATATGAGCTCTATTTAGGTTATCCACATCAGCAAATAAAATCAACCAATGAGGAAATTTTATTTTGCCAAGTCATCGTTGTTGAGATAGAATGGACTTTAGAGTGACTTATATTACAATTATCGTTCAACCCACTCCAGTTCATGTCAAGTAAATTTGTTTCGTTTCACGCCTTTTTATTTGTAACAAAGGAAAAGAAGTCCAAGAAAGAATCTATTGATTATACCCTTTTCAGGTGAGAAACATGTGAGACATTGTCAAAAGAATAGCTAGAGCAACAAAAAATTGATCCCGCATATTGAAAGGAGGATGTGAGAACGTTTTCAAACCCTTTTAATTTTAAATTTTTTTGTGCATTTGGGTTATGCAAGTTTTTCAACTTTGTTGTAATTATCATCTTTTAAGGTAAACTATGGAATACTTTTCCGGTATGTAGATCGATGAAAACATGGCAAGAGAGATCATTAACCAATAACCACACCTAACTTGATTTTTTCAGGTGATTTTGGACACCAACGCATATCACCTTTGCCATGGAATATGCGAGCATATATGTAGCACTAAAAGATTCTCGGGTGATGAGGTGAGCTTAGACATTTAGAGATGAGACTTTATATACTGTTCATATATAGTACTAATATCAAAGTTGAGTTATATATATTGTATGATGTAGTTTTAGTGAAAAGGAATACCAATTTACACATATATTGTATCTCTAGTAGGTAGCATAGGAAAAAATGAGGTGTGTGATCAATTTTTTTTTATCATTTGTAGTTTTCTTTCTTTTAGTCTCAATCTATTGTGCTCAAAGTTTTTGCTAGGCAAGATAATTTTTTCATTAGAGTATATCAAGCGTCAGCAATTGCCATGATATAGTAAGAAATGACTTCGAAGTATCTAACTCTCGAGTTGACAAAAAAAAAGAAGGTAATTAACTCTCGCAGACATACTAAAGCTTTGTTTATCGTTCCTGTAGTCATATTATTTTTCCTTATTCTCATAGCAAATATGCCAGGGGAAATTGGAAACATATCACTTTGTTTATAATCAGGTCAGATGCAAACATATATGCCATCGGGCTTTTCATTTTGGTGAAAAGAATTATGTGTTTGGGATAAGGGTAATATCACCTTGATTTAAAACTCATCTATGATTATAGAGGATCCTCATTCTCTGTGTAATCTGAATTCTTTATTAATTAATTAGCTCCTACTAACCACAAATTAAAACAACAAATCATTGATAAATTATTTGATTTTCAGATTAAGTTAAAAAAAACATGAAAAATTGGTTGTTTATATGACACCAATAAACACCTCTGAACTAAAATCTTTAAAAATATTTTAAATAAATTCTACAAATATTAGAAAGCGTTTTTAATGTTCTGATTTATTCGTTTACAAGGCGTAGCAACACAAGTTTTTTTCCTCACTCAAGTAACAAACCTAGAAATCACAGAATCAAGCGTTGGAGCATATCAAACAAAAGATTGCCAAAATCAGAAATATATATATACATATATATATATATATATATATATATATATATATATATATATATATATATATATATATTATAAGCAAGTAAAATCCTATTAAAATAAACAACATATTAAAACAATTTACCCATAATGTCAATATTTTTTAAACTCGACTTGGGCACTAAACCAGATTATTTTCACGGTCACCAAATCGATTGTTGTTAAACCATTGATCAATAAATTAATAAATTTTATTATATAGTTATATATTAATATAATATAATTAATCATCTAAAATGTTAGATGATATCAAAAATATGTTTTATTTTAAAAATATAATTGAAAAAATTATTTTTATTCTCAATTTTATTGCCATGAAAAACAATTATTTAACCAACTTATTATTTTGAATTAGGACTTTAGTTACAAATTAAGATAAAAATAATTAAATCACAATTATGTTTTTAAAAAAAAATACTTTGAATATGAAAGAAAATTTTATCATAAAAATTAGATTACAAAGATTTTTTTTAATTGTTACGTCCAGTCTATTATGTATATACTATTAGATTTTCCATCTTATTTATAATGTTATACCAAATAAGTTTGGGTAAATTTCAGTTTAGGTTATAGAGCATCACCAATCCATTCATTTTGCTTCTTGCTATACCAACTCTATCATAAGCTGTTTAATTAATTAACTTAAGAATCTCAAATAACAATGAAAGTATGTTTCTACACCAACACACAAACAATATTGCAAGGCTACATATTTTCTACACAATACCAGTGACAAATATATTTGCATATGTCTAATGCACATAATCTATCCAAATTAATTTTGTGTAGTATCTAAACATGGAATCATTAACATTGAAATCTCCTACAGATTTCACAATTTATAGTAAATACTTATTTACAAAATAATAACTACCAAACAAATTTTAAAATTGAAATATCATATCAAAATAAATGATATAATATAACACAAAATAAAGCACATGATTTTAAACTTTGTTTTTTAAGTTACACTCCCTCTATTTCATCAACGTTTTGGAGAAAAAAATGTTAAAATAAATATTTTTCAATGTATTTTTATTAGGTAATAATTATAAATTGTAAAATTTGAATAAATAAATTGTGATTATTGAATTTTGATGGTTAAAAATTGGAAAATAGTTATTCACAAAAATAATACATTTATAATAAAAATTTAAGATTAATTTTAATATGTATGAAATTTTAAAACATATATCTTTTAAAACATTATTTTTATAGACAAACAAACAGCGCGTAGAGCGGTAAAATCTCTAGTACCTATAAAAAGAGCATATCCATAGATGCAATTCTATTTCGAGATTAGTTTAGAATTTTCCATAAACCTAGGATACTCTCAAGTTGATAATAATAATAATAATAATAATAATAATAATAATAATAATAATAATAATAATAATAATAATAATAATAATAATAATAATAATAATAATAATAATAATAATAATAATAATAATTTCATATTCTGAGTTTGATTGCTACTATTTCATTTATTATTTTATGTTAATTTTCTTGTCATATAGTCCATATCTTACTTCTTCTTTTTTTAACAAATCAAATTTATTGACATCATTAAAACTTCACAAGATAACAAACATAATTTTAAGACAAATCAAATTTATTGATATCATAAAAAATTTACAAGATAAAAACACAATTTTAATACAACAACTAATTCAAATATAGAAAACCGAAACAATTTTGATAAAGACGTGGAGAGTAACCATTGTTTCCTTAAGAATGTCTTATAGACTAACAGATGAAATATATTATGTTCCTCCCTAACGTACTCTTTATTGGCTTAAAGGGTCGTTGCATGAAATACCAAAATGCACTCTTCATTACTTTTACAAATCATTTTAATTTGAAAAGTGTTATTGATGTATCCGGATCTTGTTTCTCGCTGAAATCAAATATATGATGATTCTGTCAAAATTCCTCCATGCTCATTAAACACAAATGCTAACTCTGAATTTCTTTTGACGTACCAAATTCTTCCTATTAGAATACATTTATAGTTTTATGTAGACTTTTCCTCTCTTCTCAGCTTGCAATATCATCAAATAAGAGAATGAGTGAATGACACATGTATTAATGAAAAGAAATGCCAAACTCCATTTCTGATGAGTTTTTATTGGGTTCAATATTGGGTCATCTTTATATAGTTAGGGTTAGCGTTAGAATACACTTTTTCGCTGTGTACGTTCTTTCTTTAGTTCATCTTCCTGGCAACAAGAAATCTGCATAACGTTACAAAATTATACTGAATCTAAGCGTCGTATTTAACGTAATCATTAATGATAGTTCACACTCCTTACAAGATTCATCAATGAATGCATCCCCTCTTTACTCTCTTTCCATCAGTAGTATTCAACTATAAAAAGGTACATCACCGTCTTTGAAAATCATAATCATCAGGTTAATCCTCTCAATCATAGCCTTTTTAAAAAAATCACAGTAGCAAAATTTGTAATTTCAGTAACTTCTACTGTTAGCTTTTTTTGTGTTTGATTTTATTGGATCAGTTTTTGGATTCAGTTTCATGTTTTCCATATACGCTTTTTAATTTAGTTTCTACAAAGCTTGAGATGGTGATTTTATTTTACTATCTTTGTTTGGATAATTTTATAATTTGGTTGAAGTGGTGTTAGACTGGAGCACGATTCTGGTTCCTTTCTAATATTTCGCAAGAAAAGTGTTGCTGATGGGTGGGACGAAGTTGTGATCTATCTCTCGGGGTTCAATAAAGTTGATGATAAAAGCAATACTCTTATGGAAATTTTCTTTGAGATTAGGAAGCCAAGGTATATTGAAGCTCCAACTTCTGAGTGTAAAGTAAATATCACGCGACGTGAGACTTACAAAAGTAGTTATGTGTAGTTGTGAATAAAAGTTATAAATTGCTAAATATAATAAAATATACAGAAACCAAAATTCAAATATATATATATATATATATAAACATGAATTATTTATATAATTATGTTATATTGAGGTCTAAATAAAAAATTCAACTATTTTTGTTACTGAAACTTCCAAAATAAGGTGTCTTTGAGGCTCTAAATATCACTTAAGTTAAATAATTAATGAATTTGAATTTGTGTATGAGTTTTTAAAATATATCTATCTATATAAATAAAATAGGCTTTACTCTCTTCTTATGAAGCCACATCAGCAAGAAAGTATGGGGCAAAAATCTCCACGTGGTATCTTTAAATTAATCATCTCACCTTTTTTCGAGGAGTAGCTAATGATAGTGGATTTTCAATTTTTGTTGAATCTAATTAGAGTTAAGAACCCAAAAAATTTAAATGATGGCCCAATATCCATAGAATGATGGATCCATCTTGATAACATTTTAATCTTGACTCATATTTTTTGGGTTCATACAGTTATCGAAGGTCTGATTCCGTATACAATTGATGGCGATTCTAAAACTCCGTGTTGACGCTTTGACACAAATATCCAAGTAAGTAGTGCATGTTCATATCAATTTTTTCATAAATTATAAAAGGAATTATAAACTATTACAATGAAGTGAAATATTATAACTTAATCAAATATAATATAGAGATAAAGACTAAAATAAACTCAATTTTTTTTTTCTAAAATAGCACTCAAGAAGAAAAATGATCAAAATAGACTTTATTAAAAGGTGTAGCTATACATTTATACCATTGGGTTAATTAATTTAACTTAGGGTTTAGAATTATAGGGTGGGGTTTTGGAGGTGAGGTTTAAAATTAAAAAAAATTTCAAAATTTCAAAATTAAAAAAATCTATTTTAGTCATTTTTTTCTTAAGGTCTATTTTGTGACAAAAACTTCACAAATGTTTATTTGAGAGATTTGCCCTATAATATAACATATATATATGATTTAAGTAAATAAACATCGTATACAAGAATACATATTAGAGAATATATTAATGTTACTTTTTACGTTTATCAAAGTAAGGTCAACCAATTAAAAGAGTGAATATCAGAGTTTTTCTCTTTTTTAATCATTGAGTTCAAGTTAAAGAAAATCTAATAAGATACTATAAAGGGATAATGACCAAAATAGATCTAATAAGGTTTTTATCTCTAAAATAACATTTAAAGAGAAAAATTAATAAAAAACTTTTTATTAAAAGATGTAAATATACATTTGTACCATTGAATTAACTAATTTAAACTTAGGGTTTAGAGTTATGGAGTGAAGTTTTGGAGGTGAGCTTTAAAAATAAAAATAATTAAAAAATATTAAAATTTTCAAAATAACAAAAGTCTATTTTAGTTATTTTTTTCCCAAAATAGCACTTAAGAAGAAAAATGACCAAAAATAGACTTTATTAAAATGTGTAGATATACATTTATACCTTTGGGTTAATTAATTTAAACTTAGTGTTTAGAGTTATGGAGTGTGGTTTTGGAGGTGAGGTTTAAAATAAAAAAATAAAAAAAATAAAAAAATCTATTTTAGTCATTTTTTCTTAAGATTTATTTTTGTGACAAAAATCTATTTGAGAGATTTGCCCTATAATATAACATATATATATGATTTAAATAAATAAACATAATTTACAAGAATACATATTAGAGAATATATTAATGTTACTTTTTACGTTTATCAAAGTAAGGTCAACCAATTAGAAGAGTGAATATTAGATCTTTTCTCTTTTTTTTAATCATTGAGTTCAAGTTAAGGAAAATCTAATAATATACAATAAAGGGATAATGATCAAAATATATCTAAAAAAGTTTTTGTCTCCAAAATAACATTCAAAGAGAAAAATGAATAAAATAAACTTTATTAAAGATGTAAATATACATTTATACCATTGAATTAACTAATTTAAACTTAGGGTTTAGAGTTATAGAGTGGATTTTTGGAGGTGAGGTTTAAAATTAAAAATAATTAAAAAATATTAAAATTTTGAAAATAACAAAAGTCTCTTTTAGTTATTTTTTCTTAAATTCTATTTTTATGACAAAAACTTCAAAAAAATTTCATTTGAGAGAATCTGGCAACAAATAATTTATAAATGGCAAACATAATAAAATTAAATCTAACAAATAAAAAAGTAAACATAAAAATGAAAAGAACATGATATAAAGAAAATATTTAAGTTATTATATCTAACTAAATGTGATTTATTTTATAACGTTACGTCATGAATTCCAAAAAAAAACGCAAGCTTAACTTCAATTCTGATATGAAAATTATATATATAACAAGAATTAATTCACATTTAAAATATACATTATTAAATAGAAGCAGTTAACTTCCATAAAACAATTAAATCACGCTATTAGAATATGACAACATCAAAACCGATAGCAAATACATCCTTCATTTCAAATTATACATCAAACCAACAAAAAAAAAATACAAAGTTGAATAAAATGTCAAATAAACCGCGCGTAGCGGTCGTGCCACTAGTATATATATATATATATATATATATATATATATATATATGTGTGTGTGTTTTACAAAACACATTCTGCCAAAAATACGCAAAGTATGCTTTATATTCCTTCGTCAAGATTATAACTTATAAGACATCCATTACAATAATATTAAAGTATATTAGATCACTTATTAATGTAACTATATTTTAAAATAATATTCCTTTGGTTTATAATCCTTAAAGATTCAAAGTAACATAACAAATTCTCTTTTCAGTTTTGAAAAGTCATGAGTTAAATGAAATATTATTATCCAATATTCATTTGTATCTCTTTTCATAATGTAAAACAATATCTAATTATTAAAAAAGTTTTTTGAAGCACTAAAGATTAATACAAAAGATACACTAGGGTGAATATTTTGTGCATGAGTATGGACATATTACAAAACATTTATATCTAAAAGGTTAATACATTTTTCATAAAAACATTAATATATCTTCATATTTTTATACTTATTTTTCTATATTGACATGGAAAAAAATACATCACTTCTTAGAAAGACATAGTAACCCTTAGCAAACACAATTAAAAAATCATCAAAACATATTTAGAAACAAAATTAAAAAATACATTTGACAAAATATTAAATCCCGCATGAGCGCGGATTTCCCCTAGTAAAACATGTAATAAATGTATAGTTTTTTGTTATTATTTTTTATCATAAGTCTGAACCAATAAGAATCTAATAACTGCAATTAAATTTTTAAGTTTATAATTAATCATTATTAATTGTTAAAATATGCATTGAAAACATAAAAATTCTATCTTTTGGAGACAAATATTTTTCTAAAACATGTAACATTATGAAACGGAGAGAGTAATTGTTTTCAAGTAACCGTATCACATCAAAATCTTCTTTCTTTATCACTCTCTGTTGGGATTCATCAAGGACTACGTCTGTAAGACCCGATCTTGGTCCAAAGGACCCAACTAGGACCCACGGCCTTACTTAACTAGTTCATGGTGTTTTGTTCAGTTTTAAGATCCAATAACTTTTCTAAGTCATTTTCAATCATATGAGGTTCAACCATTTTGTATACTAAGTCTAAACAAATAAGAAAATGTATCTTTATATATATAAAACATGTGATCCATACATAAGTTCAGTTGCACAATAGGCTAAGTAATAAGCTCATAAGTACTAATATAATACTATCCCAAATCCCACACATCCATCCACGGCTTGGTCCTCATGGTACCTTGGCCTTGCCACGATCCTGGTCAGATCCTTGGGCGTACGCTCCGGTGTACTCAATCCCTTTTCCAGATCCTTCTCTTTGCCTATGGTTCCCATCCTGAATAGATCTCCACTTCCCACAAACCAACTTCTGGTCGGAATCCAATCACCACCACACACAGTCTCGGTTTGGCCGGCCTTCTTCTTCCTTTCTCTCTTTCTTTCTCTCACAATTTTGGCAGAGTTTACCCTAAGGAATTTCATGCCATTTTCGACACCCCAAGGTCTGTTTTTATAGGGAAAGGATCGGCCAATAACTGCCTGACCGAAAGGGTGCAAGCAGTTGACAAATGGGTGAAAAACTGCCCCTTCCCACCTTTTCGCCTCGGAACCGCCCAACTTCTCTTTTTAGGCGTGTGGGCTGTCTAGAAACAGGCCCAATACCTCCATCTGCATCCCAAGTCCATTAGCCAAGACCCACAGACCTAACCAAGACCCATGGACCCTTCATGGATCGGGCAACACCCAACCAGACCCATAACTGCCCATGACCCGTCCACACTGGCCCAGACCATAACACTTTATCCAGTTGAGTTGAGCTGAAAGCTAGCTGCCCCAACTGAGTGAGCTAGTAGTCCAGCTACTGGAGCTGATACAATCTAGTGTGAGCTACATTGAGCTTGTCCTAACTGGTTGAGCTAGTGACCCAGATGCTGGAGATGACCCAAGCTAGTGTGAGCTACACCGAGCTTGTCCTAGCTGATTGAGCTAGTAATCCAGCTACTGGAGCTGACCCAAGCTAGTGTGAGCTTACACTGAGCTTGTCCTAGCTGATTGAGCTGCTTCCCTTCACCCTCCAGCTGTCTTAGAACTCATCCAGCTCTTATTTCCTTGTCTCCATCCGATTTTGGTCAAGCCTCAGCATACTGATGCACTTAACCATCATTTCCAGCCATAGTACGCTTGTCTTTAGGCCTTGTGACCTGACTGGTGCGTCTCCCCGCACCATGGCTGTGCCCGAAGGCCTTATCTAGAATCAGGGACATGACAACGTCAACAACTACGTCAAAGAATCCGTCTAAGACTTTGTCAAGATTTGGTGATGGAAATCAAACAAGATCGCATAACTTAAAGCAAGACAAGGCCATTATATTAGGAAAAGGAAATGTCACTTTTATGGAGTTATGAAAGTTGACAAAATCCTAAAAATATTACTTTCATAGAGTGAGGGAAGTTGTAAGTATTTTGGAAATATTCTTAATAGGTTTATGGAAAGGGACAAATGCCCTAATCTAACTAAGTTAATGTAATAGAATCCTACTATATAAGAGGAGCTCGTGTGTTCTATTCTTGTGTGTGTTTTCACATCTATGAAAGCCGGCTTATGGCTTGTGAGAGAGAAAGAGAGATGCTAGATCTTGTTCTTAAGATTAAAGTAAATTACCTCCTTGTCGGGCCCCATGGACGTAACCATTCTAGGTTAACCCTCGGTAAATAAATACATGTCTATCTTCTATGTTTTCCGCGTTCTTCTTCTGATCTCCAGAATTCTAAAAACTCAAAATTTCTTACGTCGTCATCGAGTTCGTCAGAGAGTGTGTCAGCGAGTTTGTGTGTTTGATTCTGGTCCTTGGATCAAACTGTTTTTGCCATCATTGTGGTTTCAACAAATTGGTATCAAAGCAAACTATTTGTTGTTGTGGTTCAACAAAGTGGTATCAGAGCAAACTATTCGTCGTTGTGGTTCATAAAGTGGTATCATAGCCTTGGTTGGTGTCGTTGTCAGTGGTGAATGCAAAAGTTGAAGTGGAGTGGTTTGATGGGAACGGTGACTTTTCATTGTGGAAGAAGAGGGTGCTAGCGCATCTGTCTGTCCTTGGTTTTAAAGGATGTGTTAGAAGGTTTTGTGTCACCTTTTGTGTCAGCGATTTTGGAAGGATGAAAACGAAGATGTTTACATGGAGCGGTTAGTGAAAGGGGAAGCCGAAAGACTTAAAAGATCAGAGAAGGCAATGAATCTGATCATTCTCAATCTTGGAGATCATGTCTTAAGGAAAATCGAGTTGCGTATGTCAGCCGCTTCTACATGGTCTACACTAGAGAGGATATATCTTTCCAAGACTCTACCGGATAAAATTCACTTGCAGCATACATTTTACATATTCAAGATGGTTGGTACTTTGACTACAGAAGAGAACATTGATGGCTTCTTGAAGATTGTATCTTACCTGTCAAGCGTGAATGTAACTGTGTTAGAGGAGGTACAAGCAATTCTGCTCGTGAATTCCCTACCTTCACAGTTTGACTCTCTCAAGGAAACACTTAAGTACGACAAGGATATTTTGCGTTGGAAGAGGTGACGAGTGCTGCAAGGTTAAAGATCATGATCTTAAAACCTCTAGGATTTCACATGATGATTGTGAAGGATATTATGCTAGAGGCAAGTCTGAGAAAAAAAGATCTTGTGAGGAATGATAAGGTCGGTTTTAGATCAAGCTCAAGGTCTAGAATTACTTTCTGGTTCTGCAAGAAGCAGGGGAACACCAGGAATGACTGTTATGTTAGAAAAATAAGTATAGTGAAGAAGATGAAGAAGCCGTTGTGATAGATCCTGATTCAGAGGATGATACATTGTCGGTAGAAGATAAGTGGCATCATGATAAGTGGGTGATGGATTGTGGATTTTTTTACTATATGACGTTTAGGTGGGATTGTTTCACATGTTTTAAGAGCTGACTTCGGTATAAGTACTTCTTGGTAATGATCGCACGGTAGGAGTGAGAGAGATTGGTACAATCAATCTCAAAGCTTATGGAGGTTCCGTCAAGACACTCACGGATGTCAAGTATATTCCGGAATTAAGAAGGAACATGATATCTACTAGAACCTTGGATGTATTAGGCTTTGATTATCTTGGTGGACATGGGAAGACTAGGTTTTATAAGCATGATAAAGTAGCTCTTTCTGCAACCTTGTTTGAGTTATTGTACCTATTAGATGGTGAAATTGATATAAATAACAGGGCAGAAAGAAACCATCTATGGATGGTATGCTGGTGCGGTCGTTTCGTAAACGTCTTTTTCTACGAAAGTTGTATCATAAAATACTAACTCGTTTCACTTTCAGAATGATGTTCCATAAAAAACTGTCGAGTTTGATTATACCAAAGCTGTTTTGGAAAATATTGTTGAGCTTTAATTTTACGAAAGTTATTCCGCGAAATGTCATGAGTTTAGTTTTACGAAAGTTGTTTTGTAAAATGTTGTTGAGCTTAATTTACGAAAGTCGTCATGTAAGCGTGTTTTCGAGTATTAATTTTACGGTAGTTGTTCCGTAAAATGTTATTGGGTTTGGCCGTACGAGAGTTGTTCTCGGAAAACTCACATTTTGCGGCCGTTCAGCGGATTTATTTTCTGGGTTTTAGTATCAGAAACTCTAGCTGTGAGGAGCTTGATTTATTGCGACTCAGCTTAATCAGAAATTTTCTCGTTTTCCGAAGGATTGATCCGAGGAAGTTTTGAGTATTTTTCTTTTTTCGAAATAAGATCTATATGCAAATATCGAGAATTTGATGATTATGTTACCCATAGAAGCGACTTTTAAGTATTTTACGAATCCTTAGGTTTTAGGAACGTTTTAATTAACCTAGTGCATCTCGGGCTTATGGAAGAGCACATACTAATCTTTAATGAGAGTTGCAGCCTACAGATAGATCCTCTTTACGAGTATGCAAATGGGCCAAAAGCATGGACCTATATTCGTGTAGGTGTACATGAACAATGTGATTTAGTTTCACGTAATAGATAAATCGAATCTGAAACATGTTAGCGTCCCAGTCTCGTCACCTTACCACTCAGCCACATTTTTCTGGACTACAAATTGAACTTTGCATAGGAGGACTGTATTATTCTCGACGTGGACGAGACAAGCAACAAACTGGTTATCAAGTAGCTCGAGAAAAATGCTCCCATCGAGGAAATGGCAGCTTGATCATACAACAAACATAAACAAACTGGCTCTTTTAACCTTTTTGTAGGTCTTTGTTATATATTCTTTGTAAATTCAGCTCAGTTTTCTAGCACGAACCGATAATGATGTTCAGAGATTATCTCCTGCCGACAAAAGCAGCACATCTACGTCTTTGTCCATAAGCATTTTGAATTAAAGGAGTGGTGACTAATTTGTTGTGATGATTTATGGAGAATTTTTCCACTAACTATTACTCAGTGTTCGTTGCTGATCTAATATAATTTTCTCATGAAGAGATGGGACTTTAAAAATATAAACCGAATCAAATCGGAGAAACGGTTTAATAAATTAACCACGTTCTCTTGTCGCTGGGAATGAATCGGATCCCTTCTCTTTAATAGCCTCCGACAGAAATCTTTGTTTAATACTACTATAGTTTTCTTAGTAATTCTACTGTCTGGTCACTAATTGAGTTAATAATACTCTCATTATTGATACCTTAGCGTCCTAACTAGTTAGTAGGTGACTTGAAATGTCAGTCGTGTCTTTTAATGAGGAAACAGTCTGATACATCTGGTTAAAGTCAAACAATTGAATTTGAAATTTTCATTTGAGTGTACCAGTTTCAGTGGGGGAAACAATTGGTCTAAGGTTAAACGTGCTTACTTTAAGCTTTAAAAATGTCAATAAACTTTTTTTTTTTTTTTGAATGAATGTCTGGAGCATGAATGTCAATAAATGTTAAACTAAAGAGAAATGGATCTTTGGTTGGACAAAAGAAAAACGCTCCAGAGAGAAAAGAAAAAGTTCGTCTCCATCCTTTCAATGGTTGTCGTTGTGACCGGCGTCTCTTTGCCGGATCCTCCAGAACCACCAGACCTTCCTTCATTTTTGATGGATAATTTTAAGACTTGTAGAACAAACTAACTTATTTAAAATGTGTTTAACAGTTAGAAGATAAATATACAAATAAGAAAATCTAAATAAGATTCGGAAATTTTATATATTATTCAAAAAAAAAAAAAAATTTAGATATGTTTTGTGTTATCATATTTCATATAGAATAAGAAATTGTATTCTATTTAAATAGATATCTCATAAAGAATTATTGCATAAGAAAAAAATTGAGAAATGAAAACTTTAGTTTTGAGAGTTTTTTAAAAAATTAGAAAAGTTGTTATTCTATTCTTTGTGTTTCAACGATGTGAATTGGTATCAGAGATTAAGCAGAAGATTCAATTCACACGACGGAAAAGAGCTCACGTAAGCAAGCATGGTAGACATGAATAGAGTTCCACGCGGACAAACGACCTTACTGAATCCATTCAATGTCTGATGCTCACATCGGCAAACTATACAGTTTGGTCAATGAGGATGAAATTTTTGTTGTGTGTTCATGAAGTTTGGAGACAATAGGACCTGGTTCAGATGATCAAAAGAAGAATGATGTGGAAACATCATTTTATTCCAATCCGTTCCCAAAACCTTGATTCTCCAAGTGGGAGAACAAACCACATCGAAAGATATATTGGAGGCCATTAAGTAACAACTCCTTGGTGTTGATAGTGTAAGAGAGGTGAGATTTCAGATATTGATGACGGAGCTTGACAATTTGAAGATGGATGCTAATGGTACAGTCGATGACTTTGCGGGAAATGTATCGGGTTTATCATCTGAAGCAGCTTCGTTAGGAGAGAACATAAAAGAATCTACGATGGTGAAGAAATTCTTGAAGGAACTTCCTAGACACAAATACGTCCAAATTGTAGTGTCTCTTGAGCATGTACTAGACCTCAAATCTACGGGTTTTGCAAAAATAGTTGGAAGGCTAAAACCGTATGAGGAATGTGTAGGGGAAGAAACGAAAAAAGAAGACGAATGAAACCTTATGTTTTCAAATAACGACCAGCATAGTCATAGGAACTATGGAGGTTTTTTTGGAAGAGGTAGATGTCAGAATAAAGAGGCAGAGGTCGAGGAAGATTCAATAATCAACACCAAGGAGGAAACACTGGAGATAATAATCAAAACTCCAATAAAGATCGTTTAAAGGTGATATGTTGGATATGTAACAAGCCATATCACTTTGCATCTATTTGTCCCGAGAGACCAATAAGGAATCAAGAAAAAAAACTAAACGAGACACAAGAAGCTGATGCACTCTATGTTATTGAGGTTGTGTTCTTGAATGAAGACAAAATGATCCCAAAGAATCTCGAAATTAACAAAGGCAACGCAAGTGTTTGTTGTTTGGATAATTGAGCTAGCAATCACATGACGGGAACAAAGATATATCTTTGAGTTTTGATGAAAATACAAAAGGAAAGGTGAAATTAGGTGATGGTTCGTGTGTTGATTTTATAAGAAAGGGTGTGGTTAATTTTGTGTGCAAAACTAAAGAGAAGAAGACAATCCAAGATTTATATTACTTACCTAACCTAAAGCATAACATATTGAGTCTTGGATAAGCAACAAAAAATGCATGTGAGGTCAACATTGAAGATGTATATTTAACGCTCAAAGATTCGTGTGGAAGGTTTCTAGTATGAGTCAAAAGATCAAAAAAAACATCTCTAGAAGATCATGATGTAGATTAGCTACCCAAAGGGCTTTCATGTTCGAGATGAAGATGCTACATGGAGGTGGAACACTCAGCTATGACATATAAGCTATGAGAAACAAACAGCATGGTCAAAAAGGAGATGGTCGTAGGAATTCCAAGTGTAACACACTAAGAAAGCGTGTGTAACGCGTGTCTAGTAAGAAAGTAGACTAGACACTTATTCCTGATTAAGACCATGTTTTGCATGGCAAAACCATTAGAATTAATGCATGGAAATTTTTGTGGACCAATCACACTACACACTCCAGCAAACAATCAATATGTCTTTGTTCTAACATATGAATTCTACAGGTACAAGTGGACCATACTATTGAAGGATAATAGTGAGGCATTCGATCGGTCCAAAATGACTAAGGAAGGCATTGAGAAGGAAAATGGTTCAACCATTAAAACTTTCGCACTGATAGAGAAGTAGAATTTATGTAACATCCTAGTTTATGGTATATGGAAATTTTTTAAAAAAATTGATTTGGCTACTATATCATCAAAATGCACTTACTTTTCGGTCACACATCTATTTTGAAATCTAGAGTTAAGCGTGTTTTTCTTGGAGTAGTGGAAGTATGGGTGACCTATTGGAAATTCATTCACGGTATTGTGTGAGTGAGGCCAAATCACGGGGAAAATTATATAGTGATTTTAGGGTCAGTAAACAAATATTTTAAACCTTTCAAAAAATAAACGCACCACTCGTCGCACATAATGGGGCCCACGGGTCGAGATAGTTGACGTGGAAGGCCCATTTGCCGTGAGCGGTTGGAGCGCTACAAGTGGTATCAGAGTCGAATCTAGATGATTTTGGAGTGGGCTCACACTAACATAGGTAACGATCTTGGGGTGCAACGAGGAAGTTGCGCTCTGTGAGAGGGGGTGAGTTGTAATGTCCCGTTGATGTAACCTGGATCAGCATCATAAACAAATCAAATGAAGGATTGGCCTATGGGTATGTATGTAGACGAGTTGGCCTTAATATTATGGTTTGGCTTGTGTTTTGATCAAGGAAAAATGCACAAGAGTTTATTTATCAAAGTCAGCCCAATTTTATGAAGTTACAAGTCCAAGAAAAATTAAAACAAGTGGTTTATTTTCTGTCCAAGAAGAGTGGCGAAAACTGGAGCATTAATTGCAAGAAGCTCTCCTCTATGTTCCATGCAAAGTATGCTTGTATCAAGAGATTTCTCTCTCTTCCATAAGTTGTTTTATCATCATATATGTACTAAGAGTTTTCTCTCTCTTCCATGAGCTGTTTTATCTTTATAATATGTACTAGGTTAACATGCGTTTTGCGCAGGGTAAAAGACTTTTTAATGGTAATAAAATTATATATTAGTAAATAGGATACAAAAATAAAATGGAAAATTCCATAAAAATACCTCAACTAAATTTCGTTAAACTTTTTAATACCTAAACTTTTTCGATACCCAGTTTAATACCTCAACTAATTATTTTGTTCATTTTAATATACTAACTTTTAAAACTATGCTCATTTCAATACCCAAACTTTATTTATTTTAATTAAAAATACTACAAAGTTTCAAACAAAATTTTAAAAAAATCCAAAATCTAAGAGAAAATATGTAAATTTTCTAATTTTATTTTTAATATTTAGGAAATAATGTAAATAAATTATCAGAATTTTTTTAATTTTTATAAAATTAAACTTGAATGTCAAAAAAATGAATTTATTTTCTATTTCAGAAAACAAACTAAATTCAATATTTTAAAATTTAAAATTATATTACGAAATTTAATATTATACAAAATTTAGTTACTTTTATTTTTCAAACAAGCAATAAAATTAGAATTTTTGAGAGTATTTTTGTAATTTTTTGAGATTTTCTAAGTTTCATTTAAAATTTATTAATATTTTAAAATAAATAAATTATGGGTAGTAAAATGGGCATAGTTTAAAAGTTTGTATATTAAAATGAGCAAAATAATTAGTTGAGGTATTAAACTGTGTAGCGAAAAAATTGGGATATTAAAAAGCTTAATGAAATTTAGTTGGGGTATTTTTATGGAATTTTCCCAAAATAAAACTATAAATATATAGTAAATAACGTGAATATAAAGAGATGATCTGCATAATTTTTTCGTCGTAAAGATATGTGAGTATAACTGTTAGTAAAATTCACATATTAGATTTGATGGCCAAAGTTCAAAAGTATTTTAAAGTATGTATCAGGTCCATCTATTATAAGGTCGTTGTATTTTAGTAGACATAACAAAAAAATAGGTGGGTTAAATAATAGTGACAAATTTAGTAATTAGTCTAGTAAATAAAGGGTAATTTAATACAGAGGCTGAGGAGCTCTGTGAGCTTGACACGTCAGCATGACATCCTTGTAAATAAAGTACAAAATAAATGTTATTCTCACTAAATGTTTCTCAATTAATAAGAAAGAGGTTAATTATCTTTTTTTTTCAACAAGTTTAGTTTTCTTATAAATAAGTTAGTAATCTTTTATAAGAATCATTCAACTTTTTTTCTTATAAAATAAACCTTTTCTTAGGCTTGTTGAATAATTTGTCCTTATGGACATCATATTTCTGTCGCGAGGTGTGTGAATCCGAGCAACAAATATTTCTAAGTAATCTTGTGTGTCATATCCTTGGGCTTAGGAACGGGTAAATCAAACTCTTCCAAAACCTTTGTGTGACACTTCTTCTGCCTTCCTTTGATCGAGTATTCGATTCAAACGTTATCCATTTGCCAACTTTCAAGTGCTGATTCTCGGGAGAGTTTTCATCACCCGTTTTATGGTATATGGAAAAGTTTGAAAGAATTGATTTAGTTACCTAGGTCACCAAAATGCATTTACTTTTTTGGTCACACATCCGTTTAGAACTTCAAGGTTAAGCGTGTTTTACTTGGAGTAGTGGAAGGATGGATGATCTACTGGGGATTCAATCGCGGTATCTTGTGAGTGAGTCCAAATCACGTAACAAAGTTATATCGTGATTTTAGGGCCAATAAACAAGTCATTCGAACCTTCAAAACTAATGTACCGCTCATCGCACGAAACGGATCCACGGGCCGAGAGAGAAGGCGTGGGAGGCCATTAACCGTGGATGGTCGGGGATACAATTTAACTCAGCTGAGTTTAATCTATTTTGTGAAGAAAATGGAGTAACAAGGTACTTAACGGCGCCTTATACACCACAGAAAAATGTTGTTGTCAAAAGAAGAAACGAAACGTTAATGGGAATGACAATAAATATTCTTAAAGCAATGAAGATGTCGAACTACTTGTGGGGAGAAGCTGTACGACACTTGACTTACCTCATTAATCGAGTTCGCATAAAATCCTAAGAAGAGAAAACACCATATGAGTGTCTTACATCCAAGAAACCAAATATCGAGAAATTAAAGGTTTTTTGGCTGTGTATCTCATGTGAAGATCGTTGGTTCTTACCTTAGGAAGTTGGATGAGAGATCAAAGAGTGTGATTAATCTTGAAACTTATTCGGGTTCTAAAGCATATAGAATCTATAATCCAGCTGCATGAAAGGTGATGGTGAGTAGTGATGTGATTTTTGATGAGAAGAAAACTTGGGATTGGTCATCTACAACAAAGCAAAGCGATTTTGAGCCTACTATGCTTAAGCTTCCACATAAAGGTGATATAAAAGGTAATGATCAAGAAAATGATAAGATCAAGAACCTAGAAACCAAGAAGAGGAAGAAGAATAGAAAATTGTTCAAAATGAGAACGAAGATGCAAGGTTGTTAAACCGGTAGTGACAAGACATGGTAGCGCCATAGCAAAACCAAGGTATCTTTATGATTATGTGGTACTTGCAGATCAAGAAAGTGCAATGTTATTTCTCACAGTGGATTACTAGCCAGAGAACTTTCTTGAAGCCAAGCACGTAAGAAAGGGTTGAAGCTATGGTAGCTGACTTGGAATCTATCATAAGAAACAATACGTGGGAGCTAGTAGATAGACCAGCTAGTATTAAATCTATATGATTGAACTGGATCTACAAGATAAAACAAAAGTGAATGGTACGATGAAAAAGTATAAAGCAAGACTTGTAGCAAAAGGCTTTGTACAAAGACAATGAATACATTTCGATGAAGTATTTGCACCAGTAGAATGTCTCAAAACTATAGGGATCTTAATAGCCCTTGCAGAAACAAATGGTTGGGAAATACATCACATGGACGTAAAGACCGCTTTCTTGAATCGTGATCCAAAGGAGTTAGTGTATGTAACACAACCTTGAGGCTTTGAAAAGAAAGTAGAAGCATATCAAGTGTATATGTTACACAAGGTTTTGTATGGGTTACGTCATGCCCCTAGCGCATGGAATATAAAAATTGAACAAATACTAAAGGAGATGAGCTTTCGAAAGTGCACGAAGGAGCCATCAGTGTATCATAAAAATGAATGAGGAAACTTCTTACTGGTCGTGATTTACCTTGATGACCTATTTGTAATAGGAACTTCTCTTCAAGTGATCAAGTAATTCAAAAAATAGATGCCAAGGAAGAAAAATATGCTCAATGAATTTTGTGTGACACAAAAATGGAAACGTGTAACACGACTCACGTACCAATGGATTCGAGTTTAAAGATATCAATGGCTGAAGATGAAAGAGAGATAAATGCTATAGAATACAGAAGAACCATATAATATTTGAGATATTTACTTCACACAAGACTTGACCTTGTGTTACGCAGTTAGTGTTTTAAGTCGATACATGCAAAATCTGAGACACTCTCACGGACAAGCCATCAAACGCATACTACGGTATGTAAGAGGAACAACAAACTTGGTATATTCTTCAAGAGAGATGGGCAAAGGAGCGTCACTAGATATAGTGATAGCAGTCATAATACCAATGTTGATGGCATGAGGAGCACGTTAGGACATGTATTCTACTTTGGCTCATCATTGATTGCTTTAACGTCCCAGAAGCAGCTTTCGGTCCCACTACCATCATGTGAAGCTAAGTTGATGGCAGAAACAAAAGCAGCAAAGCAATCTATATGGCTTAAAGATTGTTGAGTGAGATACTAAGTGAAGAAGGCGAGAAGGTCATACTTAGAATCGACAACAGATCGGCCATTGCTCTAGCTAAAAATCTTGTTTCCATGAAAGAAGCAAGCACATACTTTCAAAGTATTACTTCATTCGTGAATGTGTGGAAAATGGGCAAACCGGAGTGGAACATGTACCAGGTGTAGAGTAAAGGCGGACATCCTTACCAAACCGTTAGCAATGATTAAGTTCAAGGAAATGAAGAGTTTAATTAGAGTTTAAAAACCGATCTCACCATAATTCAAGTTGGATTTAGGGGGGGGGGGGGGAGAATGTTAGATAATTCCAAGACTTGTGGAGAAAGCTAACTTATTAAAAAATGTTTAATAAGTTAGGAGATAAATACACAAATAAGGAAATCTAAATAAGATTAGGAAATTCAGATAAGTTATGTGTTATCATATTTCATATAGAATAAAAGAAAATTATTCTATATAAATAGAGATTTCATGGAAAGTTAATCTATAATATAAGCATTGAGGGTTTTAATTTTGAAAATTTTCAAATCAATAGAAAAAAGTTGTTCTTCTATTCTGTGTTTCAAAAATTTAAATCTTTGACAATACTTTCGACTTCTGTTTCGAGCGTTGTTGAGTTTTCTACTTTGACAGATCAAGATCTAAAAGTTAAAGATCTGAATCTGAGTAACTAAATCTCAAAGAGCTTTCTCCATAGAAAGATTTTGGATTAATGGAGCAGTGTTGTTGTTGTAGGACTCCTTATTGCCATATGCAGACTTTTTATCATCACGACTTCAGTCTTTGTCTATGAATTGCGAGTTTATCTCCGTCTCAGACTGTCATCTCCATTTGCTTGTGGCGATTTATGTTAATGATCTATTTGTAACAAGATTTTTTCTTAAAGTGATCAAGTAATTCGAAGAAGAGATGTTAAGGAAGTTTGAGATGTATTAATATTCGTACTTCGTACCCTCGAGTTAAGGAAAAAAAAATGTTAGTACTAACCTCACTACGAAATAGCGTGTGATAGGTTTTGTTAGGGGTATGCGTTCGGATATCCGTTAGGATTCAGATCAGATATTTTGGTTCAAGTATTTTGGTATAGGAATTTATACCCGTTTGGATATTTTTACACTTCGGGTTCGGGTATTTTTATTTCGAGTTTGATTATTTATGGTCGGGTTCAGATATTTAGCTTTTGAAATTTTTTTGCTTAAATTTCTTGTATTTAAAAATATATTTTTAACTTAACTGATTTTTAATTTTAAATAGGACGATTAGTAGGTTTGGAGACAAAAAAATTAAGAACAAAAAACCACTAACTTGATTGTTTTTTTCTGAAATTTTTGGATGCAACTTTTGTTAATGCATAAAATAAAACTTAACATGCATTTCAAGTGAGTAGTAAATCATTTTTTCTAAAATTACATCTGATCTTAAGTCATATGTAACATCAATATAAATATTTTGTAAAAATGAGAAAACTAAACTAGAAATATATTGTTAATCATACATATGTTTGGTTATCTTTAGGTATCCATTTTGATTTGGATTCGGGTACGGATTCGTATATCGTGTAAAATGCCCAGCCTTTCGATTTGTTTTATCACGTTTGTAATTAGTTTTGGCTTTTTCGGGAGGCAGTCCTTCCATTTCCTAATTATATGAAATTGACGATTTAAATAATTAAGAAAATAAAAAAATCGCATAACCAAATCTCTACGGATTTGTTTTTATATATAATTATTCTAATAGTTTATATAATCGAGTAATAGGACGAAGCTGAAATAATTGATACCTTTGGCTTAGAAAATGTGAACAAACTAAAGAAAGATCAGACCATGTAATTAAATTAAAGAGTAATTAAATGCTCACACGATCTTAGGTGAAGTAATTAAGAAAAAAACAGAAAATAATACTCCTAATATTATAATCTCTAAACTTATTTACCTTCTCTGTTTTCGCTTCCAAATTAAAACAGAACTAATCTTTTGTCTCTCTCTCTCTCTCTCTTAAGCTCTGTATAGCTGTTCGGAGATAATGGCCAAGTGTCACCGGAACAATGTCGACTCTCTCATCCTTCACCGCATTCCCTCCGCTTCTTCTTCCTCCACCTCCGTGAACTCCTTCTCCAGATCGACGTTACGCAGGCTGATCATGGACGCCATTAGCTGCGGTGGTAGCTCTCGTTACCGGCGAGAACTCCGACAAGAAGAAGATAAAACGACCACTGTTTCAAAATCTGAAACGATCGGAGGAAGTGATATACTGACCAAATCGGAGAAGCTATGCGATCTGTTGAAGATGGAGACTGGTCTTGAGACGACAAAGAAGAAGAAGGAGGAAACGCTGGAGATTCTGAAACGCGTGGTTAAAGATTTACAAGAAGAAGAGACGGACGGTGAGAAGAAGGTAGCTGCGGCTAGTGAGGTTAGGTTGTTAGCAAAGGATGATACGGAGGTGAGAGTGACGCTCGCAATGCTCGGTGCGATTCCTCCGCTGGTTAGTATGATCGATGAGTCACCAACTCAAGATGCTCAGATCGCTTCACTATATGCTATTCTCAATCTAGGAATCGGCAATGATGTGTAAGTTTCCACTGCATGTTCACTTCAAAACCTTTTTTGACATAGTCTATTCCTTAAAGGTTGTCTGGTCAAAAAGCTCAAACTAGAATTGGTCTGAAAATGTCGAACTGAATTAAAAAAAATAATAATTTTTTTTGGAGAAATTTTAATTCTACCATAAATTTACTT
This sequence comes from Moricandia moricandioides, assembly GCA_905132885.1. Classification (NCBI taxonomy): domain Eukaryota; kingdom Viridiplantae; phylum Streptophyta; class Magnoliopsida; order Brassicales; family Brassicaceae; genus Moricandia; species Moricandia moricandioides. Next base: position 158,078 of record CAJHQQ010000227.1, read on the forward strand.
TTACTGAATAATTTTTAAAAAAATATCTTTAATTTATGATGAAAATAGATTATAATAATTTTCTGAATATTTATAAAACATTTAGAAACTCAACCCCATCTGTTTAACATTAAATCGTAAACAATAATCACTAAACTGTAAACTCAAATATTAATATTTTTTTAACTGAATGTATTTTTGAAAAGTTATAATTAACTTATGATATTTTTAGCAATTTAATGATGGTAATCAGTGACATATTATTAACTTTTCAGGAACAAAGAAGCCATTGTTAGAGCAGGAGCTGTTCACAAAATGCTTAAGCTGATTGAGTCGTCAAAGCCTCCAAATCAAGCAATCTCCGAAGCTATTGTCGCGAACTTTCTTGGTTTAAGCGCATTAGATTCGAACAAACCGATCATTGGTTCCTCTGGAGCGATCATCTTCCTAGTTAAGACCTTGAAAAGCTTCGAGGAAGCTACTAGCTCGCAAGCTAGAGAAGACGCTCTTCGAGCTCTTTACAACCTCTCAATCCATCACCAAAACGTTTCGTTCATCCTCGAAACCGAACTGGTTCCTTTTCTCTTGAACACACTGGGAGACATGGAAGTGAGCGAGAGGATACTTTCCATCCTGACCAATGTAGTATCAGTGTCCGAAGGAAGAAAAGCGGTTGGAGAAGCGGTCGAAGCGTTTCCTATACTGGTCGATGTGTTGAACTGGAATGATTCAGAGAAATGTCAAGAGAAAGCGGTTTACATTCTCATGTTGATGGCACATAAGGGATATGGAGATCGGAGAGCGATGATCGAAGCGGGTATTGAGTCTTCTTTGCTTGAACTAACTCTTGTGGGAAGCCCATTGGTGCAAAGACGAGCTTCGAGGATACTAGAGTCCTTAAGAGCGGTGGACAAAGGGAAACAAGTCTCGGCTCCCATCTATGGAATAACATCTTCTTCTTCCTCGTTGTGTAGAGGGATGAATCATGAGATTAGGATGAGTGATGAGAGGAGAGCGGTGAAGCAGTTAGTGCAACAGAGTTTACAGAGCAACATGAAGAGGATTGTGAAGAGAGCTAATTTACTACAAGACTTTGTTACTACTTCACAGCATTTTACAAAGAGCTTAACTTTCTGAAACTTTGTAGATGACATGTAAGTTGCTTCTTGAGTTCAATCATCATTTAATCATTTTCCAATAAAACTGATTAGTTTGGCTCTAGATTTTTTAATAAAACCTAGTAAGACATAACTTATTATTTAATAAAACCTAATCATCATTTAATTTCCAATAAGACAACTTCATTTTGGTCAGGTCAAACAGTGGTAACTTATAGTTCATAAAAAAAATAAAAGACTTACGTCAGCTACCACTGCATTGTTTACTAGGAGCTATCTAAAAATTAGAGTATTTATTTTTATCACAAATAAACATTATATAATTTCGAATAAAACAAGAGTTGTGCTTCTGATCACGATAAATTTCCTTCTGGACATGCTATTTTCTGATTTAATGGTTTAATTAGTCAATGTTTTGAACATGCTTAAATTAGGTTTAGTGTCATGGTAGCTAACTTTCTATCTAGGATTAGGTCAATGCCAGTGGCATCAAGGGTAATTACGAGAAAGATCAGTGGTACTAGTAGAGTGTGACCGGGATCCTCACATCCACCAATCAGTTTTTTATATTTTCTTGAACAAAAAAAACAGATATCTTTCATTTCTTTTCTATTAAGCATGCATTGGTCCACTCGTGGGTCGTGCATCTAGTAGTGTCCTTACAACTATTATGACTTTCTTATACCAATGTTCGTTGCACACTCGTGGAATTTGAGCATTAACCGACAACCATTTTCGTACGTTGCTTGCTTTTATATATATAAAAATCAAATTTCATCAACCATAAACATCACGTAAATAAATGTGGGTAAATCTTTTAAATATCATTTTTAAATTTTTGTCCTAACTAGTCTTTAAAAAAACTTTTTTTTTAATTTAATTTTTTTTAATATATTTTAATATTTTTAATTTTAAACTTCAACTTCAAAACTCAATGACATAAACCTAATCCTAAATCTAGATTAATTAACCAAAAAAGTATAAATGTATATTTATATCATTTAATAAAATTTATTTTTGTCATTTTTCTTTTTAAAAACTATTTTATTGGTAAACTTTTTTTAGATTTATTTTAAAGCATTTTTATAAATGTATAATATGTATAGTGGTTGTAATTTTTAATTAGGTTAATGAATTTGGGTAGTATAGTAGTATTAGCTGGCACTATTAAGCGATTAATTAAGACCCTCGATTCTAGATCTAGTATATGTAGTTTTGAAATACGTTTTATTTATCTACATAGAGTTTGGCGTTCATTTATTTATATATTTATTTATTTATTTGTTGTTGGTTTGGAGTTTAGATGCACCGACAAAGTTGAGGTTGTGGAGAAAGATGAAAATACAAAGGGCCCTCGTAGCATTCGCATTCATAGTTTCATAGAAACAAGAAGGAAGCCACGAGAGGTATGTCACAATCACAGAGTCACAGACTCACAATTACTTACATTTTGTTTATTTTTTGGTAGTTCAAAACCTAGATGGAAATATTCACAAGAGATTCCTTTTGAAAACAAATTTCCAATCCAAGTTTGGTATGAGAAAGATATAGTTTAAACTTCTCCTTATATTGTATATAGATCATATTTAATTTCTCAGCACACATGCACATTTGCTTTTTTATATAATTTATTAATTTGTGGTTTACGGGATGGTGGTAGTACTATTGTGAATTAGATGGAATATTTCGAAGGAGACGTGCATATTTATAAATATTACTTAAATTAGTGTATACGACAAACAATAGAATCGGATGCGTTTCTTTATCACACTATTAAAAAACTGGCCACAGCTACGTTTTATTTTGTTGCTATGGCATAAATTTTGTAGCTATTTCGAAGAATAGCCACAAAATGCTACGAAAAAATTTCGTAGCTATACGATTGTAACTTGCTAAGATTTGAAACGAATATTTTGTAGCAAATAAACTTGCTATAAAATGATATGATATGTTCATAGCAAACATTAGCTACGTTTTGCTATGAATTGTTCATGACAAGTTTGCTATGAAAAGAGACAAAATATATCGTAGTAACTTGCGACGAAATGCTACGATTTCTTTCGTGGCATATTTGCTATGAAATATAAACAAACATATTTGTGGTTAACTTTATTGTTTGCTACGATTATTTTTGTGGCTTGTTTTATAATTAAAAAACGAATATATTAAATTTGCAATTGTAATAACAAATCAAAATAATTACAAAAATATCAAATTTGAAAGCAAAAAGCAAATATATTACATAGAAGTTGTGGTTTTACATTGTTCAAAACATAGACGCAACCAAATTACACAATACCAAAAGATGGAAACATCAAATTACATACCAAGTTCTTTTGGCACCACCTATCTAAGTCAGATTGGTTATCAGTGGTGAGATGTTCTTGGTGACGACGACATTGACCTTGAGCTTGTGCTTCCTCTCATAAATTCATGGCTAATAGATCTCACTCCAGACTCCATTGAGCTCCTCTTCATTGGAGGACCAAAGATGACAGATCGTCGCGATCTCATATAGATATTTTAGTAAGATTACCTTCTTTTGTTTTTCAATGTGTGATGTTCGAAACAGGAGCATCCACATGCCCATAAACTTGTGGTTGTCATCCTTTGGCATGTAGATTATATGTTTGAACGGTGGATGCTTCTCAAACCAATTCCTCTCCACGGTATTGAGTGGAGGGTTTAAATCCTTTAAATTTTTTAAAGCTTCAGTGATAAAACACCTCGTCGATATATTTATCTTCTTCTTATATTTTGTCGGTGGGAAGAACATTTTCATTGGTTGTATTGTTTTCGATTCATACTCCGAATCCTCAACAAACAAAAAATGGGAATAAAGTCTACCTAGTTATACCAATAGTAAAAAATAAACAGAAAAAAAAATTAACGACTTCTTCCAAAACCAGCAAACACATCAGTAACATATGTCCAACTAAATAAACATCAATCATTAACATTTTTTCCTATGAAAAGTGAAGCAGTAATCTCTAGTTCTACCAATTATTTTTGCCAAACTATGAGAGTGAAGTAGAACTACTCACATTTGTCTCCTTATTTTTTTCTCTAAATTGTAAATTTCATTAAACGTAATGAAGGCTTGGTAACAACTGATCTGAAACCAGATTCTCCTTTCCAGCCATTCTGAATCTAAGGGGCTGCAAAAAATTTTTTAAGAAAACCAAAGAAACTAAGAGATTGAGCCCAATCTTTCCAATAATGGTGAACTTGAAATAATAATATAGTATAGGATAAAATAAACTCCCATTCCAAGTGCTTCTTTGTCAACTAGATTAACCAGGAAAGAAAGAAAATATCTAGAGGAAATTTCAGTCAAACACTCACCAAAATGGCTCCAAGCATCGACGGAGTCGGCTGGCTCCCGCTCCAGAGCTCCACTAGAGGAGGAAGTTGACAAACAAACCCAAACTAACACAACAGAAGAAAAGAACGTAAACATGGTCGACGCTATTGAAAGTGAGAAGAATGAGATACAGTAAAGCGTAGGCGGTATATACAGCTCCTCATCCGTTCACGCGACACAAAAGATGCGACAGAGACAGAAAGGAAACATAAAAGCTATTTGCGGAGCACTGGAAAAAGGGAAATGATGCACATGATTGTGAAACTCCTTAAGAACATGCGAACAAACCGGCAAGCGAGGGTTCGCTTTGAGAGCAAGTGATGCCGTCACATGGGTTGTCCTCAAAACCCTAGGATTCAACATCGAGAGAAATAAGGAGAAGCCAATCTTTTACTAAAGGTACACCATGGCTGTCGTCTCTTGACCTAAAGAAAAGAGAACCTTAGTGGTGCACCTCACAACCACCTAAATAAAAGAGGACTTCAGTGGTGCACCTCATAACCACCCTTCACTCGGAACTGAGAGGAGGAACTCTACAAACACCTTAAATCAAACCGTTAGAGATTCCGACTGGAACAAGACGACAAGGCATGAGAAAAAATGGCAGGGACGCGCTAGACTCTCAGGCGGATCTTGGATCTTAGATCTGACCCAGATCCGAGCGCAATCGGCAGCTAAAAGCATATCCAAGGCACCCAAAGATAGTCTCTACTCATCCCGCCTCGTTTAAGTTCCAAAGAGACAAGGACAACCTTGAGTTCTAATAGATCCGGCGGAGCAACCCACCATAACTAGAGCACCGAAAGAAGAGGAGAGATAAGGAGAAGACGTCAAAGGTTTGAGGCGGTCACAAAAAGTGGAACTGGAGACCCACGGTAACAGAAACAAACAGCCGCCACCACAAGCGGAAAAAAATTGGAGGCAGAGAGCTTGAGAGAGAAAGAATGACATAAGTATGAGAGAGAAATCCTCCTTACTGTTGCTTACGGTTCGGCTGCTACTTATCTCATCTTTATCTCCTTCTTCTTCATTGGTCTGGACACCCTCAACAACTCGAGTCCCTGATTCTTGAGATCCTCTCTATCTCCTTCTTCTTCACGATATTTCTTCTCAGAGTTCAGTTCTTCATTTTCAACTGAAATTTCGTCTTTTTCTCCTTCACCGGAGTTCGTGTTTGCTTCTTCGTCTTCTTTTTCAAGATAGTTCAAAATTTCTTCTTCTTCACGAGAGTTAAAAGTTTCTTCTTAACAAAATTTCACCTTCTCTAATTCTTTTTTTAGAGAAGTTCTCTACGTAACTGATATGTTACATTTTTAACGCGTCTTAACCCATGTTTTCAAGCGTTTTTTGTGTCTCGTTGTTGTTCTCGAGTCTTTTTCAGGTTGGAATGTGTTAAAATGGAGTTCTGCAATCAAGAAGCAAGAACTGGAGCAGAATGGAACAAAAATGGCATTTTCAAATCAAGATCGGTCGATCTCATTTTGGATCGGTCGATCACTTTTAGTAAGAAATTTGCGGCCAAAAGGAAGAACGAGCATGTCAAGTGAAATCGGTCGCCAACGACCAATCGATCGATCACACAAAACGATATACCGATCCTTTCCAAGATCGACCGATCGCCACAATTTGACCGGTCGATCGTCGAGCCAGTCTGCGCGTGCAAAAACCAGATTTTTTGGTGTAATTCAATTTCTGAACCGGTTTACCCTAGGGATTCGTGCCAGACGTGTTTAGACATGTTTTTTGAGTCTTCTTAGCATCTTTTCAGACTAAACTTCTTTTTAATTTTTATTAGAGACTTCTCTGGGTGTTTGTTCCGTCGGGGATACGATACTATACTCTATTTCTAGAGAAATTTTTTGAACCCCTTGTTGATTTCTATTGATATTATGTTTTACTCAGTTATTTTTTGTGCTTCATTATCCATGTCTGAGTAATCTATTAGTTAGGTTTAGGGTTCAAGGTAATTCATGGATTGATGTTGTGATTTGCTAGAATATGGAATAATTTATTGGTTTCTTCATCTAGGTTGTTCTTAGTGCCAGAACTGAATTTATCACCTTCTTCCTGATTCATAGGTTGTTTAATGCACCGAAAGTGTTTGGTTAAATTCCTGAGTGAACCTAGATGAGAAAAATATTCATAACCAATGGAATTTGTTGTTATGATGTTTTGTGAACTTATCAAACTTGTTCTTATTGCATGTTTAGAATCTGAAATTCAATGAAAGTTAGTCTTTAAGATTCTAATACATAGGGTTTAGAACCGCGGAAGTAGACTAATCTAATTAAGTGACTTAAGTTCTAAAACGGTTCTTAATACATTCCTTGTTGAACTTTGATATATATCAATATGTGTTTCCCGATATTTCCTGATACCTGACGCTTTTTATTCATAAGTTTACATCGTTCTTGCTTTATACTTCTACATTCTTGCAGCTGGAAACTACAAACAAACATCCATTTTGTCTTAGCTTAACTCTACTCTCGAAGAGTCGTTGTGTAACATTGGTCCTTGTGGATTCGATCCCTGAAATACTATTTCGTTTCACTGTGCACTTGTTGTATAATTTTAAGGGTAATACCTGATTGTATCAGTAACATGCTTCGTTTTCTTCTTTCTCTTCTATCTTGTCTTAGCCATCTTTTCCTGCCACAATTAATGCTGAAATATTAACCATATTTTATAGATTGGCATGCGACACGACTCTCCCCTAAATCGACTTCAACGGAAGACAAGAAGAAACATGACTCTTCACCATGTGAAATCAACTTGCAAAGAGCTCAGGAGAAACTTAGATTGTTGTTTCTTTCTCGTTTCTGCTATTTCTCCCTAGTTTCGTGAATATATTTGGAGGAGAGCCTTATTCGCAAATTTGAGAACGATAATGAGGTTTAAAAGGAAAAATAAATAAATTTTAAGAAGAGGATACCGATATGTGCATTTGATTATAGTTTTTAGGATAATCTGGTTTGATGAGATGGGTCGTTGGGTGGGTGGGTATTCTCCAAGTCATTTTGTAAATATCTTGAATTATCTCGGTTTTTATGTAATTCACCTTTTTCACTTAAAAATTAAAATAAAGCGAAATTCATATTAGAAGCGGGATATTTCAGTTTTCCCTTTTAGATAAAGTACATATGAGACGATTTCTCGCATAGGTTCTGTTTTGCTAAGTTATGAATCTTAGAGAGAGAGAAAAGAAACCAGAGTAAGACTGTATGTGTGATAAGAAATCTAAATGGGAATCCATGTGTCCTTTGATCGATACCCCCTCGATGAGACTGCACATTTAATCTTGAATGAGGTTAGTGATGTGAATTTGGACAACTTTTATGAGCTGTGAGCTGAAAATGGTTAGGTTGCTAACCTGAGGTCGAGTACATGAATGTACCTTCTTAGGTTGGTGCTTTTTGATGTGGCTTGCAGCTGACAATGTTAATACGGTGTTCTAAAGGAAATGTGGGTTCTTACATTTTCAAACCTCTTTCTTTGATCATGGTAGTTTGCTTGGGGACAAGCAAAACACTAGTTTGGGGGAGTTTATATGTTACGTTTTTAACGCGTCTTAACCCACGTTTTCAAGCATTTTTCGAGTCTCGTTGTTGATTTCGAATCTTTTCAGGTTGGAATGTGTTAAAATGGATTTCACAAATCAATAAGCAAGAACTGGAGCAGATTGAAAAAAATGGCATTTTCAAATCAAGATCGATCGATCTCATTTTGGATTGGTCTATCACTTTTAGTAAGAAATTTGCAGCCAAAAGGAAGAACGATCCTTTCCAAGATTGACCGATCGTCACAATTTGACTGGTCGATCGTAGAGCCAGTATGCTCGTGCAAAAAAACTAGATTGAACTAGTTTACCCTAGGGATTCGTGCCAGACGTGTTTAGACCTGTATTTTGAGTTTTCTTAGCAACTTTTCAGACTCCGCTTCTTTTTACTTTTTATTAGAGACTTATCTAGATATTTGTTCCATCAAGGAGACGATACTATACTCTGTTTCTAGAGAAGATTTTTGAAGCCCTTGTTGATTTCTATTGATATTATGTTTTACTCAGTGATTTTCTGTGCTTCAATATCCATATCTGAGTAATCTATTAGTTAGGTTTAGTGTTCAAGGGAATTCGTGGATTGATGATTGTTATTTATTAGAATATGGAATAATCTATCGGTTTCTTCATCTAGGTTGTTTTTAGTGCCTAAACTGGATTGATCACCTTGTTCCTGATTCATAGGTTGTTTAATGCACCAAAAGAGTTCGGCTAAATGCCTGAATGAACCTAGATGAGGAAAATATTCATAACCAATGGAAGTTGTTGTTATGATATTTTGTGAACTTATCAAACTTGTTCTTATTGCATGTTTAGAATCTGAAATTCAATACAGTTAGTCTTTAAGATTCTAATACATAAGGTTTAGTTCTGCGGAAGTAGACTAGTCTAATTAAGTGACTTGAGTTCTAGAATGGTTTTTAATACATTCCTTGTTGAACTTTGACATCTACCAATATGTGTTTCCCGATATTTTCCGAGACTTGACGCTTTTTATTCATAAGTTTACATCGTTCTTTGCTTTATACTTCTACATCTTGCAACTGGAAACTACCAAAAAACATCCATTTTTGTCTTAGCTTAACTCTACTCTCGAAGAGTCGTTGTGTAAACTTGGTCCTTGTGGATTCAATCCCTGAAATACTGTTAAACTATATAATCTAATATCTCCTTAGTACATTAACATAAGTTAATTATTTACACAGAAAGTTGCAACTCTTCATATTATGTCCTTTGAATGAAGAGTTGTGTCTTTTACATTGCAATGATTCGATCTCTATATAAAGGTCAATCATTTGTTGTAAACACAATACACAGAATCTCAATAATATCTAAGTAATTTCAGACAAGTTTATTTAGTCGAAACTTTCTGGAAAATTTCTATCTTATTCCTTCTTTCGTATTCGTGTGTAACACACTGCGATCGTTGTGTAACACAAGCGGTTGGTAAAAACTAACATGGTATCAGAGCTTTACGGTTGAGAGGACAACGAAAAAAGCACTAGTAAGAGAAACACTTGGCGTGAGAAAAGGAGGCTAGAGATTTTTGGCATACCATTTATCGGAGGGACACAAAACGATGTAGAATCAAAATCAAGTGATCCCCATATTCGATGGGGAGAAATACAACTTCTGGAGCATTAAGATGACAACCATTCTCAAGACCAGGAAGTTATGGTCTGTGGTTGCAGAAGGCATGGGATCCCCACCAGCACGAGTAAATGAAACCCCTGAGACAGCAAGAGCAATATCACTCAGAGAAGAAGCAATGGCGAATGACACGATGGCTCGGCAAATTTTGCAAACTGCCGTATCGGATGAGATTTTCTCACGGATTGCAGCAGCAACAACATCTAAAGAGGCGTGGGATGCATTAAAGGCAGAGTATGAAGGCTCTCCTCAAGTCCGCTTGATTCGACTTCAAACGTTGCGAAGAGAGTACGAAAATCTGAAGATAGATGAGAATGAAGACATCAAGGTCTTCACAGATAAGTTAGTTGCAGTGGCAAATCAATTAACTTATCATGGAGAACAAAAGAAAGACATCCAACTCATACAAAAGATACTCATCTCTCTCCCATCAAAATTCGATAGTATAGTCAGTGTATTGGAGCAAACAAGCGATTTGACTTCAACAAAGATGGCAGAACTGATCGGGATTTTGAAGACTCATGAAGCAAGGCTGGCTGCAAGAGAAGAAAGCACAAGTGAAGGAGCATTCGATGCTCGTGTGAAACAGAAAAATTATGGTGTCACACAAGACAACTCAAAACACATTGGAGGCAAAAAGTGGTGTGGTTTCTGCAAGAAGAAAAATCACAATGAGAGTGAATGTTTTAGGAAAAAGAAGAAGGATGATCCAAAGAAGGATACAAAAGTAACAAGGAGTGTTACAATTGTGGCAGGTTAGGCCATTTTGCAAATCAGTGCTACTCAAAGAAAAAGGAGAAAGCACACTTAAGTCTTGAAGAAGAAGACTTTAATGAAGATCACATGTTGTTCAGTGCGAGTGAAGCAACAACAATGATGGAAGATGTATGGTTAGTAGACAGTGGAGCAACTAATCATATGACAAAGGAGGAGAATTACTTCTCAAGACTTGATAAGAGTATCAAGGTTCCAATAAAGATTGGAAATGAAAGCATAGTCATGACAGCCGGTAAGGGGGATATTACTGTCATGACTAATGATGGCAAAAGGACCATCAGGAATATGTTCTTGGTTCCAGGTTTGGCAAAAAATTTGTTGAGTGTTCCACAAATTGTTTCAAGTGGATACCGGGTGAATTTTCAAGAGAAGAGATGCATCATAGAGGATGAAAAAGGAAGGAGGATAATGAATATCCCAATGACTCACAAGAGCTACAGAATCAGAATGAGCTCGGCTCAGGAACAGGAAGCCATGAGCGCAAGTGAGCAAGGCAAAATGGAGACATGGCACAAGAGACTTGGTCATGTAGGCGACAAAAGGTTGCAACAAATACAAGATAAAGGCTTGGTAAAGGGGTTACCATAATTTAAAGTCAGGAAGGGAGCATGTGAAGCGTGTAGACTAGAAAAGCAATCACGCAAAAGCTTCCCAAAAGAATCTCAAACTAAGACAAGTGAAAAGCTTGAGATTGTACATACGGATGTATGTGGGCCGATGCAGCACCAATATATTGATGGAAGTCGATATTTTTTTGCTATACTTAGATGACTATACTCACATGTGTTGGGTATACTTCATGAAGCAAAAATCAGAGACATTCTCATTTTTTATAAAGTTCAAAGCAATGGTGGAGAAGCAATCAGGTTGTACCATCAAGACATTGAGATCAGATGGTGGTGGTGAGTTTACTTCACAAGAATTCAACCGGTTTTGTGAAGAAGAAGGAATCAACAAGCAAGTTACATTGCCTTATTCACCACAACAAAATGGTGCAGCAGAACGGATGAATAGGATCGTAGTGGAGATGGCTAAAACTATGTTAGCAGAGCAAGATTTACCTCTCAAGTTATGGGCAGAAGTGGTATACACTGCCTCATATCTTCAAAATTGTCTACCATCAAAGGCAATAGAAGATGATATCACTCCTATAGAGAAGTGGTGTGAACACAAGCCTGATGTGTCACACATGAAAATGTTTGGTAGCATATGTTACATACATGTTCCAGATCAGAAGAGGAGGAAATTAGATATCAAGGCAAAGCGTGGAATTTTTATTGGATATAGCAATAAATCCAAAGGCTATAGAGTTCTCACCCTGGAGAATGAGAAGATTGAAGTATAAAGAGATGTAGAGTTTGAAGAAAGCAAGAAGTGGGACTGGAAAAGGTTAGAAGAAGTCAAGAAGACATTGGAGATGCCTATGGAAGACTCTCAATCGCCTGAGGAACAAACACAAACCAAAGGTACTTCCAACCCTGCTTTCATTCAAAATAATGATCCTGATACTAGTGATGAAGATGAAGAAAATTCTGAGCCACCAAAGAACTTTAAGTCCATGGTTGAGATCATGGAAAAGGCACCAAGAGTAGAGCTTGAAGAGGAGGCTCAAGCAATTGAGTATTGTCTTCATGCACATGAAGAACCATACACTTATGATGAAGCATGTGGTAACAAGGAATGGAGAAAGGCAATGAATGAAGAAATCACCATGATTGAGAAGAACAAGACATGGGAACTAGTGGACAAGCCAGAGAAGAAGAATGTGATAAGTGTGAAGTGGATCTATAAGATCAAGACCGATGCAAACGGCAATCACATCAAGCATAAGGCGCGACTAGTTGCAAGAGGATTCTCTCAATCATATGTTGTTGACTACCTTGAGACGTTTGCCCCTGTCTCAAGACATGATACAATAAGAGCCATACTCGCATATGCAGCTCAGATGAAGTGGCGTTTGTATCAGATGGATGTGAAGTCAGCTTTTCTCAATGGAGAACTGAAGGAAGAAGTGTATGTCACACAACCACCTAGGTATGTGACGCAAGGAAATGAGGAAAAGGTGTTGAGGTTACACAAGGCTTTGTATGGTTTAAAGCAAGCTCCAAGGGCATGGTATGGAAGGATAGATTCATATTTTCTTCAAAACGGGTTTGAAAGGAGTATGAATGATGCAGCTTTATACATCAAGAAGCAAGGAGTAGATGTGTTGATCGTGAGTCTATATGTGGATGATATAATCATCACTGGAAACAATGTTGAGATCATCAACACATTCAAGAAAAATATGAAGAAAGAATTTGAGATGGTGGATCTTGGATTACTGAACTATTTCCTTGGAACGGAAGTAATTCAAGACAATGGAGGCATATTTCTTTCACAAGAAAAGTATGCAAACAAACTTGTTGATAAGTTTGGGATGCGAGAGAGCAAGAGTGTAAGCACTCCACTTACACCACAAAAGAAAGGAGTTGAGGATGACAAAGAGTATGGAGATCCAACTAAGTATAGAAGCATTGTTGGAGGGCTTTTGTACTTGTATGCATCAAGACCTGATGTGATGTATGCAAGCGCCTATCTCTCAAGATATATGTCATCACCTCGTATGAAGCACTACCAAGAAGCCAAAAGGGTGTTAAGATATGTCAAAGGAACATCAAATTTTGGAATGTACTTTACAAGTGTGAAGGAACCAAAACTTATGGGTTACACAGATAGTGATTGGGGTGGTTCTAAGGAAGACAAGAAGAGCACTTCAGGTTATGTGTTCACTCTTGGTTCAGCCATGTTTTGTTGGTAGTTAAGCAAGCAACAAACAGTGGCACAATCAACGGCTGAGGCAGAGTACATAGCCGTATGTGCAGCATCAAATCAAGCCGTGTGGTTACAAAGACTATTTGAAGATTTTGGTCAAAAGTTTGAAAGAGGCATTCTGATATTATGTGACAACAAATCAGCAATAGCAATTGGGAAGAATCCAGTGCAACACAGAAGGACAAAGCACATAGAAATCAAGTACCATTTCGTGAGGGAAGTTGAGCAGAAGGGGATCATTGAACTGAAGTATTGCAAAGGGGATGATCAAGTTGCAGACATTCTCACAAAGGCATTGGGTTGTTCAAGGTTTGAAGATCTCAAGAAGCAGCTTGGAGTGAAGTCAAGATATGATTAAGAAGGAGTGTTAAACTATATAATCTAATCTCTCCTTAGTACATTAACATAAGTTAGTTATTTACACAGAAAGTTGCAACTCTTCATATTGTGTCCTTTGAATGAAGAGTTGTGTCTTTTACATTGCAATGATTCGATCTCTATATAAAGGACAATCATTTGTTGTAAACACAATACACAGAATCTCAATAATATCTAAGTAATTTCAGACAAGTTTATTTAGTCGAAACTTTCTGGAAAATTTCTATCTTATTACTTCTTTCGTATTCGTGTGTAACACACTGCGATTATTGTGTAACACAAGCGATTGGTAAAAACTAACAAATACTATTGAGTTTCGTTGTACACTTGCAGTATACTTTTAAGGGTAAAACCTGATTGTATCAAGTTTTTGGTGCCGTTGTTGGGGACTAATTCATTTACCTACGAGTATAGGACTAGATTTTAGTCTAGGATGTTTTACTAAAATCTCTCCTTTCTTTTTTTCTTTTGTGTTTCAGGTACACGTACACGAAAAAGATATGGCTGAAGATGAAGAAGAGCAGAATGTCGTCAACGCTGCTTCTGCGCGACAACTACCACCACCGCGTCCTACTCCACATACCTTCTACTAGAATAGGTCTGAGATTCAGCTTCCACCGGTTCAGGGAAAATTGTTGAGATAAAACCACAGTTCATCGCTTTGGTCAAGCAACACTTGTTCCCTGGATTACCCTTAGAAAGTCCAATGAAACTCATAGAGAACCTTGAGGAAATATGCAGTACTATGAGGTATAATGGAGTTCCTTATGACTACCTTCGCTGGAAGATTTTCGATTTCTCTCTGAGCGATAAAGCACTAAGATGGTTGAAATATCTTCATGTTGGATCTATCAGTACATGGGATCAGTGTAGAGCGATCTTCTTGGACAGCTTTTACACAAAGTCCAAGATAGCTATTCTTAGGAGTAAGATCACCAGTTTCCAGCAACACACTTCTGAACCTATGAATGAGGCATGGGAAAGGTTCAGGGAGTATCTCAGAGATTTCCCTCATCATGGCTACTCAAATGAGCATATCCTCAACATCTTTTATGATGGAGTGAACTGGAATGTCAAAAATTCTCTCAATGCAATAAGCAATGGAGATTTTATGACAAAGAATCAGGAGGAAACATACACACTGATCCAAAATCTTGCTTCTAGCTCTAGTAATCACTGCCAGGAATATGACAGAACAAGTCATCAGTGCGGAGGCTCAGAAGATTGAGGAGTTGAATATAAAGATAGACATGATGATGCAAAGAGCTGTCAACTCATCCGTGGATGCTGGGGAAGGAACTCTATTTCAGGCATTTGCAGGGTCTGTCAATCAGCAAGCTAACTGTTTTCAATCAAAGAACTCATTATACTATGAGCCTCCTAGAAACTCGGGTTCAATAGCTCAAGAATCTAAGCTTGAACAGATGATGCAGCAGCTGATAGATTATCAGCAAAAATCAGCTAGTGATGTGAGCATGAAGTTTGACAACATTAATCAGGAAGTAGACACCATGTATCAGGACTTGAACAACAGATTGGAGTCTCTTTCAGATCATGTCGATAAACTGGATATACAAGTGGCTTAAAGCATCGAAGCAATAAAGAGGATGCAACAAATTCCTCTAGGAAGAAACAAAAAAATCCTAGAGTGCAGTGCAATATGGTCTTAGCTGAGAAGAATAGTGAAGAGGAAGGTGAAAAGGTTGAACCAGTCTTTGTAAAACCACCGCCATATATTCCTAAGGTTCCATGCCCAATGCCACGTAGACACTTGATGGATCTCATTAGTGCAGAGAAGCTAGCAGGCTTTAACAAGATGGTGAGAAGACTTCCTAAGGCGTTCTCATTTGAAATTGCTAGAGAAATTTGTCCCCTGCATATGTTCTTTAAAAACTTTAAAGAGACTCAAGAAGAGATTAAAGCCCTATTTACCAAAGCTTTAACTGCACCAGCACCACTGAGAGTACTACCTAAAGTTGAAGATCGTGGGAAATTTTTCTTCCCATGCTCTATAGCTGGTTTTGAGTTCAATTAGTCTTTGTGTGATTTTGGATCTAATGTGAAAGTTATGTCAAAGGAAATCGGAGAGAAGCTGGGGACCGATAGGATTCAGCCATCCAATATGACTCTTGCATTTGCTAACTCCTCCCCAACAACTCCATATGGTACGATCCCTGAGGTACATGTGAAAATAGGAAATTGTCTAGTGCATGTTGATTTTCAGGTTGTGGAGATGGTTGCAGAATTTTTTGTATCATTGATTCTTTGGAGGCCATTCATGGCCACAGTTGGTGAAATAATTGATCTCCCTAACAAGCGAGTGTCATTTTCAAACATAGACAAGAAGATCTTTTACAAGGCAATTCCGACCAACAAAACACATAGGCATGAATCTTGTATAATTGTGGATGTTCCTGGAAAAGGGGTTAATGGTAAAACAGAGATCAAATAATTCTTCGACGGAGACTCTCAGCTAGGTGCCATGAAAACCTGTAAGCAAAATGGTGCTAAAACAAATGTGAAGAGCGAAAGGATCAAAGTTAGTCCTATGACTTTGGTTCCTTTGAAATTTGATGGAGACTCGGTTGAATATAAGGTAAAATGTAAAGGAACCTCAAAACTTTTCTCTAAGGTTAGAGTGTTTCTTTCATCTGAGTTCAAGGAGAAAGGAGAAAATTTTGTGAAGGATTTGCTTAATGGAATTCTAGAGCTCAGCATATCCAGTTGCGGAGCTTGTTTTGGAGCAATTTCATCTACTCAACCCGGTTGATTTCCATCCTAAAGTCGAGCTAATGACTTAAAACAAGTGTTTGGTGGCAGACAACCAACTAGTAAGTGTACATATTTCTCTTTATTTTACTTTACTTTTGATTTTTGGTTTTAGTTTTGTTTTGTTTCAAGTTTCAAAAAAAAAATCTTTTCTTTTATAAACCTTCTTCTTGATTTATTTTTCACACCGAGACGTTGTGAAATAAGTCTGGCGTAGGGTATTATCGTTATTAACTCATTTGTTAATTTTGTTTTCTTTTTCTTTTATAGTCTTGAGTCTGCTGTTTTATTGAGTCAAAATTTTGTCGGGGACTAGAACTTTTCTTCGAACTAACTTTCTAACCATCATTTCAGTGAACATTCTTTCAGCTATTAACTGTAGACTGTACAACATGGAAAACGCCAAAGTTCTGCTATTACAATCCTTGCTTGTTTGGGTGTTCAAAGGATCCAAAGCTGACCTCCCACTTAATCTACATAATTTTCTTATTTTGGGGCTTGGTATACACTGGATCAGACTCCCGTTCAGGTCTAAAAAAAACAGTCTGTGTGAGTATGGTTTCCCTCTCTCTTCCCTTCAAAAAAAAGAAAGAAAAAGGATAAAGGTCAAAAAGAAGTGAACCAGGTAATTAGTTGCTACCACCATTAGTGCTTGTGTCTCATAGAATCATGTCCAATAAACTCAGTCGATAAAAAAATGACACCTTACAAAGTAGGGAGAAACTGACTAAGGAAAGTGAGAAAAGAGAGAGAGGAAAGAAACCAGAGTAAGATTGTCTATGTGATAAGAAATCTAAATGGGTAATAATCCATGTGCCCTTTGATTGATACTCCCTCGATAAGACATCACATTTAATCTTGAATGAGGTTAGTGATGTGAATTTGGAAAACTTTTACGAGTTGTGGGCTGAAAATGGTTAGGTTGCTAAGCCGAGGTCGAGTACATGAATGTACCTTCTTAGGTTGGTGCTTTTTGATGTGGCTTGCAGCTGACAATGTTAATACGATGTTCTAAAGGAAATGTGAGTTCTTATATTTTCAAACCTCTTTCTTGGATCATGGTAGTTTGCTTGGGGACAAGCAAAAGACTAGTCTGGGGGGAGTTGATATGTTACGTTTTTAACGCGTCTTAACCCATGTTTTCAAGCGCTTTTCAAGTCTCGTTGTTGTTTTCGAGTTTTTTCAGGTTGGAATGTGTTAAAATGGAGTTCCCGAAATCAAGAAGCAAGAACTGGAGCAGAACGAAACAAAAATGGCATTTTCAAATCAAGATGGTCGATCTCATCTTGGATCGGTATATCACTTTCAGTAAGAAATTTGCGGCCAAAAGGAAGAACGAGCATGCCAAGTGAAATTGGTCGGCCAACAACCAATCGATCGATCACACAAAACGATCGACCAATCCTTTCCAAGATCGACTGATCGCCACAATTTTAGGGTTGATCGTCGAGCCAGTCTGCGCGTGCAAAAACCAGATTTTTGGTAGAACTCAATTTTTAAACCGTTTACCCTAGGGATTCGTGCCAGACGTGTTTAGACTTGTATTTTTAGTTTTCTTAGCAGTTTTTCAGACTACGCTTCTTTTTACTTTTGATTAGAGACTTCTCCGGAGATTTCTTCCATCAGGGAGACAATACTATACTCTGTTTCTAGAGAAGATTTCTAAACCCCTTGTTGATTTCTATTGATATTATGTTTTACTCAGTGATTTTTTTGTGCTTCAATATTCATGTCTAATTAATCTATTAGTTAGGCTTAGGGTTCAAGGGAATTCATGGATTGATGATTGTAATTTTTTAGAATATGGAATAATTTTCGGGTTCTTCATCTAAGTTGTTCTTAGTGCTTGAACTGGATTGATCACCTTGTTCTTGATTCATAGGTTGTTTAATTCACCGAAAGTGTTCGGTTAAATGCCTTAATGAACCTATATGAGAAAAATATTCCTAACCAATGGAAGTTGTTGTTATGATGTTTTGTGAACTTATCAAAGTTATTCTTATTTCATGTTTAGAATCTGAAATTCAACGAAAGTTAGTCTTATTCTAATACATAGAGTTTAGTACTGTGGAAGTAGACTAGTTTAATTACGTGACTTGAATTCTAGAACGGTTCTTAATACATTCCTTGCTAAACTTTGTCATCTTTCAATCTGTGTTTTCCGTTCCGGAGACCTGACGCTTTTTATTCATAAGTTTACATCGTTCTTTGCTTTATACTTCTACATTCTTGCAACTTGAAACTACAAACAAACATCCATTTTTTTCTTAGCTTAACTCTACTCTCGAAGAGTCGTTGTGTAAATTTGGTCCTTGTGGATTCGATCCCTGAAATACTATTGTGTTTCACTGCGCACTTGCAGTATAATTTTAAGGGTAAAACCTGATTGCATCAGTAACATGCTTCGTTTTCTTCTTTCTCTTCTATCTTTTCTTAGACATCTTTTCCAACCACAATTAATGCTGAAATATTAACCACATTTTATAGAATGGCATGCGACACGAATCTCCCCTAAATCGACTTCAACGGACACGACAAGAAGAAATACGACTCTTCACCATGCGGAATCAACATGCAAGGAGCTCGGGAGAAACTTAGATTGTTGTTTCTTTCTCGTTTCTGCTAGTTCTCCCTATTTTCGCGAATATAGTTGGAGGAGAGCCTTAGTCGTCAATTCGAGAACGATAATGAGCTTTAAAAGGAAAAAAAAATTAAGAAGAGGGTACCAATATGTAATTGCGTTTGATTTTAGTTTTTTTTTTAGAATAATTTGGTTTGATGAGATGGGTCGTAGGGTGGGTGGATATTATCCAAGTCATTTTGTAAATATTATGAACTATCTCAGTTTTTATGTAATTCAGCTTTTTCATATTAGAAGCTGGATATTTCAGTTTTCCCTTTTAGATAAAGTTACATATGAGATTATTTCTCGCAAGGTTCCGTTTTGCTAAGTTATGAATCTTAGTTCGTTAGTGAAAATCTTTTATCATCGTATTTCGTAACAGGAAAGGGAAGATGTTATCGTTTAGCTAGCTGTGCCCAACAATAATATCCAAGAGTTGCAGAAGAACTATATAATTTTGAATTTAATTTATTAGAATTTTGATCAAGTCATTTTTCTGTGTATACTATGCTATTTATATGGCCTTGTCTCTGGTGATAGTGTTATCCCGCCAGCTTTAAAGCTCATGTTTGAGATTTAGGTGTTTATTGTTTGTGGTTTTTTAGTTTTTGTTTTTTTCAAAATTTATTTTTTCATCCAATTAATATTTTTAAAAGGGTTCAAAAAGGTTAATATACAAACGTAACACAGTAATTACAGATTCATGTACACAAAATTGTATTCGCAAGATTGGTGAAGTTAGTGAAGTAAAATGAAGAAATTGTCTTCGACGCAAAATGTCATACCTAGCATGTGACTGAAATCTGATATTAACAATACATTTGTCAATTTTTGTAATTCTTGACAAAATAGATTAAAACTCAACCACAAAGATTTTTCTTCAGTTATAGGTTATGGTAGGTTTAACTTATTAACCGAGCATGTCCAAATCATACTCTCTAATATTCATAGGATATCCGGATACACAAATATAACTGGGTAAAATAAAAAATATATAATATATTTAATACAGTTAGTTCAAAACAAAATCGTATTAACAAGTATAATTTATAGCGTACTAGACCAGTGGTGACATTAATAGAGCCACCACGCGCCAGTCAACGGAGATTCAGATGTAGAAAATAAAGAAAAGAGACGGGCAGAAGGTTCGCAGAGATAATGATGATATTAAATTATTATGAAATATCTTCTTTATGTTGAATGTTTTTTCCAGAAAAAAAAAGTTGTTTCCTTTGAATTTCAAATAAACCATTGTTATTATAGAAGTGGGCATGATGATATAGTTTACTATTTGTTAGACCTATACAACACATGAAAATATGGGCAAAGTTGGGGCAAATAAATCATCTATTTTCTATTTGCCTAATTTGTTGAATATTGTAAAGGTAAAGAATAATATAAATAGCTTAGATAATTATTAGTATATATATATATATATATATATATAATTGTTTTGTGTTTGGAGAGAGTAACAAGATAGATGATAATGAAACCTTTTGTATTTTATCTAATATCTACATTCTCTTCCTTTACGTTCTATATATATAATACAAGAGAATTATGCTTAGTCAGCTTGATTCTACAGAGAATAAAACAAGTGTGTCATGACACAATTGGTAAGAGAGAGACATGTGTAAAACGAGGTGAATAATCATCATTTCTAAGACGTACCATTGATTATATGTCTTTTATTACGTATTGTCTCGTTAAAAACTTAATCATGGAGAAACCCAAAGGAATAAAAACCATGATGAGAGAAAAAGAGTACAGTGACGTAATCTCCCCCTGAGAATGATAGACATAGATTTTTCTTCAAAGGTCACGCAAACGCTGCATTTCGATACCATAAACGTGTTTTCGAAACGTTGTAGTAGGAAGAGTTTTGGTGAACAAGTCAGCCGGATTGTCGCATGACCGTATATAATCGATGTCCACTTCTTGATTTTTCATTTACTTTTCTTACAGTATATAACAAGTATTAACAGTTAATTTATTCTTTTCATTTACTTTTCTTACAGTACCCACTTATATCCAATAAGATTTATATTCTTAGGTGTTATATAGGTCCAAATACATTCCTTTTATTCAGAGAGAGTAACTCAGTTTGTATGGACTTCTTCCACACCTCCCAATCATGTTTTTTCATACATTCCAATATGGACCTTGATCGTGATCATCACTTTCGTGATCTAATTCTTAGTTCGTTAGTGAAAATCTTTTATCATCGTATTTCGTAACAGGAAAGGGAAGATGTTATCGTTTAGCTAGCTGTGCCCAACAATAATATCCAAGAGTTGCAGAAGAACTATATAATTTTGAATTTAATTTATTAGAATTTTGATCAAGTATTACAATATATAACCGTATATAACAAGTATTAACAGTTAATTTATTCTTTTCATTTACTTTTCTTACAGTACCCACTTATATCCAATAAGATTTATATTCTTAGGTGTTATATAGGTCCAAATACATTCCTTTTATTCAGGGAGAGTAACTCAGTTTGTATGGACTTCTTCCACACCTCCCAATCATGTTTTTTCATACATTCCAATATGGACCTTGATCGTGATCATCACTTTCGTGATCTAATTCTTTGGACACAAAAAATGAGAACATTCCATCAACATCTTTTATCTTATCACTGATCAATAATTTTTCATCTCGGGCGTAGTTGATGGAAATCTCATACTTTTTTGTTCCCTCCTCTTCATCTGGATCCTTATATTTATTTGGTTATTCTTGAACTTTTTCATTTATGCCTTCTTTCAAACATTTTTCAGTATCATATTCTTCTATATCCTTTTCATTTTGCTCAACCAATTCTTTTTCTTTCAGGGATTTTTATCTTTAGAACCCGCAGGTCTCCCCTTCTTTAACTAAATCCTAGGTTCAATCATTGTGTTTCAATCCGTTTGTCCTTCAGTAACAACAACTCTAGATGGAACATTTTCAACGGGTATATATGATTTTGTCACCCTTCTCGTATCTGTGAACACATCTTATAACAGTTTTTCCAAATTATGCAAGTGCAAAATTTTCTGAACTTCCAGCTCTCTTTGAATTGTAGGGGGATCAAGGTGTAACAACGACGGTGTACACTATGTAATATCTTTAGGAATTTCTCTAATTCCCCCCCCCCCCTAACAATGAAAATTCTTTCTCATTAAAATGGCAATCGACAAACCGTGACGTAAACATATCACCAGTTACCGGTTCAAGATACCTTATTATACTTGGTGATGTAACCCACATATATTCTCAATCTCCTCTGTGGCCCCATTTTTGTTCTTTGTAGTGGAGCTATCAGAACATAGACCGCATACCCAAAGACAATGAGATGAGATACATCTGGCTCCTGCCCAAATGACAATTGTAATGAGGAGTACTTATAATCTGCACTCGGTCTAGCCGAATCAGTGTAGCGCATGCAAAATAGCATGACCCCATACTGAAATTGGGAGCTTTGTTCTCAATATCAACGGTCTTGCAATCAACTGCAACCGTTTGATCAATGAATCGGCCATACCATTTTGTGTATGAACATGGGGAACTGGATGTTCTACATCAATCCCCACTGAAATACAATAATCATTAAAGGCTTGTGATGTAAACTCACCAGCATTATCAAGCCTTACTTTCTTTATGGCATACTCTGAGAACTGCGTTCTCAGCTTTATGATTTGGGCAATGAACTTTGCGAAAGCCTTATTTCTTGTCGTCAAAAGACACATTTGACAATCTACTAGATGCGTCAATCATTACCATGAAATAATTAAACGGCTCGCACAGTGGGTGGATCGGCCCACATATATCACCATGAATTCTTTCCAAAAATAATATTCATTCATTGCCAACTTTTGCTGGTGATGGCCGAGTTATAATTTTTCCTTGCGAACATGCATTGCATGTAAACTCGTCTGTTTTCAAAATTCTCTCATTTTTCAACGGATGGCCATTGAAATTTGCAATATCTTTCTCATAATGACTGAGCCAGAATGTTCTAGCCTCTCATGCCATATTTAAAAAATGTACTAGTAAACTTCAAGTTTACTGTGGCATAAGACTAAGTCATGTTAATTTTCGTACAATATAGTCCAGAGGATAACATTCTTAACTCTTCCAATATATGTTTTCTTTCAGACTTAATGCAAAGATATTCAATGTCATTTTTACTTACAGTCTCAATATGATATCTATTTCTTTGGATATCCTTAAAACTTAATAAGTTTCTATGAGACTCGGGGGAATATAATGTGTCACTTATTTCAAATTTTGTCTCCCGTGACATAGAAAAACTAACTCCATCAGAGCCACTAATAATCTTTGCACTACAAGATATTGTACTTATGCTTCGAGCGTAATCTCTTATTTTGAGACTCGAGAAATATTTCTTATCTTTAATTTTCGTGTGCGTTGATGCACTATTTGCCAAACACATATCTCCATCCATAGTCTCAGAGTCTGGCATTTTCTGAATTTTAAATATTCATAAAACATGTATTTTCTTACAACAAAATATATAAATACTATAATACAGTAAACTTATATCACATCGATCTTATATCACTCATCGATTCTCTCTGAATCAACCAGAAAGTCTGATACGTCGAGATGAGTATCATCATTTAAACCATGAAAGGATGGCATGGGTTCATCATAGATGAAGTTTGTTTCACTTCCTTTCTCTTTCGTTTTGGGGATTCTCTATACAAATCGGCTAAGTGTTTTCACGTACAAAAACCACGTATCCAATGATCTTTCATGCCGCATCTATAGCAAACCTTTTCTGTTTGCCTTTTATCATCCCAGACCCTTTCATTTCCGTGGAATCCTTATTATTTCTTTCATCATATGGACGAAATCTTCTTCCTCGTCCTCTTCCACGACCATGATAACGGTTTCCACCACGTCCGCGTCCTCGTCCTCTCCACATTCGCTTCGAGGAATTGAGCAGATCCAGTGGGACAAGCATGATGGTTAAAAGTCACGAGTTGATTATTCTGCTCTGTTACAAGGAGGACTTGCATCAATTCCGCGTAACGGATATATTCATTCGCCTGGTACTGTTGTTTCAGGACTATATTTCCAGGATGGAACGTGGAGAGAGTTTTCTCTATAATATCATAATCACTTGTTTTCTCACCACATAACATCATCGTAGATGTAATTCCGAACATCGTGGAATTATATTCACTTACACTTTTGTAGTCCTCGAACTAGAGATTGATCCACTCGTATTTAGCTTTCGGTAAGATCACATACTTCTGGTGATTGAACCTCTCTTTTAATGATTGCCAGAGGTCCGCATGATCCTCTTTCGTAATATATTCATTCTTTAAACCATCATGTATATGGTGTCGTAAAAATATCATGGCTTAGCTTTTTTCTCATCCAACACCGTTTTTGAATTATCGATGGTTTCCAAAAGCATGTTTCCTCTCAGGTGCATCTTTGCACCCACTGCCCAAGTCATATAGTTATTTCCCGTAATATCAAGGACATTTATTTTGAGCTTTGTAAAATTCAACATGATAACTTACTAGTATAACTTCGTTTGGTACAAGAGCCTCGTGCTGATAACGTGTTGAATATTATAAAGATAAGGAATATTATAAATAGCTTAGATAATTATTAGTATATATATATTGTTGTTTTGTGTTTGGAGAGAGTAACAAGAGAGATGATAATGAAGTCTTTTGTATTTTATCTTATATCTACATTCTCTTCCTTCACGTTCTATATATATAGTACAAGAGACTGATGCTTAGTCATCTTGATTTTAGAGAGAATAAAACAAGTGTATGATGACATAATTAATAAGAGAGAGACACGTGTAATATGAGGTGAATAGTCACCATTGCTAACAAAATTAACGTTTTTATTTTTGTTATCTAGTGCAAATTTCATTTTAAAAGAATGGATACACTAAAATATAGAAAAACTAAATATTCAAATAAATGTATTTTTGAAAACAAAAGTCAAAATCAAAGTTTTCATGGTTTTTCAAATATTGTGATCGTATTATTTTCTCATTTTTTATTTAAAATGTTGCTATATTAATTCATCAATATAGAATAAATAAAATGATAACCACTACAAAAAAAAAGTTTAATAAAAAAATTTATACATGTATAATATGTAAATAATTTGTATTAAGAAAATTTTTTTTTAAAAAACAATAAAATGAAATTAATTCTTGAAATTTTATTTTATGCATATTTTGCATATTTTGTTAATAATTAATTGGTATTATTTATTAAAAATTTGATATTTTTTAGTAATATTTATTTTTTAAAATAGAAATTAACTTATAAGTAATAGTTTTTAGAATTAACAGGCAGATTAAAAAACTAAATAAATTAGTAATCAAAATTTAGAAAAACAAAATCTATAGAAAAAAATAAAAAATCAAAACTGGGAGAAAGACAAAATCAAAAACAACAATCTAAAATCATTATTCATGTTTTTCAAAAACTATAAACTATTACAAGTCAAAAACCAATATCTAAATCAAGACCTTAGTTTTGTAATGATTTTTTATATTTAGATAATAAATTCTATGTAAAAAATAATCATCTAAAAGAGAAAAAGGCATTTGTAAAAATATCTTTATGACCTAAGTTAGTTATACAAACCGACATTTTTGAAAATATAACAAAACTACACTAAGTTAACAAAACTAAATTTATCCACTAAAAAAATTTAAAAACGCAGATAGAGATTAGATGAATTAGATATCCGGGATTAGAATATTCGGACATGCGAATCCAAATTCGGGTTTTTTGAATATCCAAGATTAGGATAATATGACTAAAATCCAAATATCCGCAAATATCCGAATTTTTTTTAAATAAATATTTTAAAATTAAATTTATAACTAACTATTTACTATTTATTTATTTTATTTAAATTTGTTGTTGTAAAAAATTGAAAAAAAAACATTGGAATTTAATAAAAATTAAATTTATTTATTTGTATAGTTATAATATAATATATAAATAGAATTATATTTTGAATATTTTTAAAATGTACATTTGACCCGAATCTAGATATTCGGATCTAAAATTTCATTATCCGAATCCATAAAATCATTATCTGAATTCGGACTGAATATTCGTTTTCTCGGAACGGAACAGAGCGAATCAGAACAAATCCCATATCAGATAATGGATATTAACTATACTCTCAGATCTAAGTGCCGATACTTTAGTTACTTTATAAATACGACTACAACCCGCATAATCAGTGGTGTTGGGAATGCGACTCTCGGCTATGGATTCCTTGATGAGACAAATCAAAGTTTCCAATTTACAGACACATAATAATTAAAAATCAAAAGTACGAAAACGAGAATGACCTACAAAACAATATATCAATATATGTATATTCGTACGAGTAAAAGTATCATCAATCGAAGATCAGCAAAATATTTCTATTTTCTTGTTTGAGTTTAGAGGGTAAAATATGAGATTCAAAGTCTCCTCAGAGATAAGTTAACACAACTCTTCACCTTACTTGCTGCTACTCTCATTAACCGGAAGGTAAACTCCTTCTGCTGCCAACCAAACATTATCTGCCCGCTTCTCCCTGATTCCACACACCTGTGTACCCCCCAAAAGAGAACAAATCTCATGCATGAGTTAACTTTCAAGACATTACAATAATCTTTGAAGAGTTGAACAAAAGATAACAAAGCTTAATTTACCTCTTGCTGACCACCGGCTATACGCTGGTACTTTTTGTCATGGCTATGGAGGTAGCCACTGGTGTCTATGTGTTGAAGTCGGACTCTTTGGTCTTGTTTCCATGTCTTCCCGCTCCCTTCGATTATAAGCCTATGAACAGATCGTAAGGTGTGTGAGTTTTTATGTGGATGCAAACACACTAAATATTTAGATGGCTTTAAAGGATTATTTACTTCCAGTGATCCCCAGTATCGGAATTTGAATCATCTCCAAAGCAGCTAACCTGCACCAAGAAAAAATGGGTTAGCAAGGATAGTGAAACTACACAGTACTTCACAATCCACATTGACACACTCGAAAATATCCTCACTACCACTGGCTCTCTATATTAATATCCTAGAACTAACCGTCTCTCCAGTCTAAATCCCTGATCTTTTACATCCAAGCTTAACGGATCAGGGAATACAAAAACGGCACTGCAATCACTCTAAATGGTAACTGAATACAAACCTCTAAGTTTCCTGAAATAGGGGATGCATGTAAGTGACTATGGAGCCATTTTCGGGTCTTCATGTGCTGCAATCTAATGGTTGCTCCACTCTTGACAGCATCACCTTGCTTGGATGTTGTCCCAGGCACCGGTTTAACAATCTGTGAAAGAAAATAAATCCGGTACAACATAATTCATCAGCTACATTACTCTAGCATAAGTCATTAAACCATATCTTCAGATCAAATGCACGTTAATGTTTTGTTCTAACATCCAAAGACATCATTTTTAAATTGCCTTAATACACAACCATAGCTTCAAATTGACATACAGATAGGTTTCTAGATTGGATTCAAAGATAAAAAACAACAGCTGTCTAGCCTTTCTAGATGATTTAATAAACTAATCTATACGGTAACACATGATTGTTGATGTTTTGTTCTAACATCCAAAGACTTAA
The DNA here is from genome assembly GCA_905132885.1 of Moricandia moricandioides. Classification (NCBI taxonomy): domain Eukaryota; kingdom Viridiplantae; phylum Streptophyta; class Magnoliopsida; order Brassicales; family Brassicaceae; genus Moricandia; species Moricandia moricandioides. The sequence goes on from CAJHQQ010000227.1 coordinate 185,744, forward strand.
ACTTTTTATTTACTATATGATCTTGTGTGCACGAGCAACAATAAAAGCAAGATAGTACCCAGTAGCTGTTGGAATCAACGACGCCTGGAAAGCCAGTGACTGATTGCTGACCACTGCCTGATCCATAGGGCACATCGTGAGAATGCAGACGAAACTTGGTCTTCTCGTGCTTCAGCTTAATCGCACTGCCATAAGTAATCTGTCACATCACAACGACGACATGGAGTTATATGTATTCAGTATCTGATTCTGATCAATCCCCCAAATTCAACAATGCTAGGAACCCTAATCGGTTCAAATCAAATGAATTAGGGATTTCGAAAACGCACCTCGACGCCTTCTTTACCAGAAGCGGCGGCGGAAGTGTAGACGGAATCCGAATCGACGGTAAGGAAGAGGAAGAGAGCGAGAGAGAAGAATCCAAGAGACATCAGGAAGAGGAGAGCGATAAACCAGTTCTGCTGATAAAAGGGAAACTCAGGGATCGGTTTCCTCGCGGAAGGAGTTTGTAGAGGCGAAGCAGAGGAAGGAGGAGATGAGGAAGACAATGGCTTTCTTCTCGAGAGAGCTTGTTGTTGCCCGGACGTCGACGCCACCGTGAAGGATCAAATTGAGATCTCGCCGGACTGGAGATGGCTGACAAATGTGTTAGCTTTGCCGATTTCGATTATGAGATGGTTCGTTAAGTTTTTAGCTTACGTTTACATACCAAATGGTTCTTCGACACGTGTACATTTGACTAGATGGCAAGTTGTGAGTGGTGTGAAGGCGCAAATTAAAGCTAAAAAATTCTTTTTAAATAGTTTGTATTTGTGTCTGATTTTGAGGGAAATTTTATTTATATCCTAACTTTGATACCACTTTGTAAAATTATCTTTAATGAATAATTATTTGAAAAAATATCTTAATTTTTGATAAAAATAGGCTTAGTTAATTTTTTTAAAATATTTATAAAAAACTAGAAATTCAGTTTGACACTAAACCCTAAACAATAATCACTAAAATGTAAACCTAAATATTAATATATTTTGATAATGTGTATTTTTATAAAATGATACATAGCTTGTGCTATTTTGGCAATTTCTCCTAATTTTCATATAACAAGCAAAACGCAAATGGTTAACAGGAGCAGAGTGGACAAAAGTCAAGTAATTGTCACTTTTTAGTATACTTAATATTTAGTTTGGCTAATTTGAATAATGAAAAATTAGATTTGTAATACTTAACACTTTCAAATACAGCTACAAATAGTATACTATTTTTTCCGCGTTTTACTGCTTGTTACTTCTGAATAGTTTACAAATTATTTAATTATTTAAAGTTATTTAAATTATTTATTTATTTTAGCTACTTAAATTTTGCATATGAGTTTAAAACTTAGTTAGATATAATTTTAAGCTATACAATTTTGCTTTAATAAAAATATTTCTTTACTTTCATATGTTTTAAGTCTGATAAATATAAACTAAAAAAAATCTAAAATGTTTCTATACTATATCACTTTAAGTCATTTATCATATAAACAAGTTATTCAACTATAATTTAGAGATTTTTGGTTCAAAAGTAAAAATGAATAATAAGCTATTAATAATAAGTCACGAGTAACAAGCCAACAACGCCAAGTAGTTATTCTTATATTATTACTTGATATTTGTTTTGTACTTGTAAGTAACTGAAATAAAACGACTTGATACTCGACTTGATCAAGACAAGTATTCGACTTTAAGAAATAAATATGAATCAAGTAGCGAGTATAAGCCAAATATCAAGTAATTGTGCCCACCTGTTACATGAGAATAATCCATCTTGCTAATGTACACATGCACTCGTAGAGGAACATTATCAGTTACAACCTCTAAAAATTCTAAAACAAAAATAATATTATTATAATAATTAATTATTTTAAATTTAAAAAAATAAATTTAAACATCAGAGAAATGACATACGTCATTTGAAATTGCGAACTCTTAAAAGATCTCTTTTAGAACTTCTCTTTTTTTATTATCCGAATTTTATTATTTTTTATCTTTTTATATGGTTAAAACTCTTTTTAGAGCTTGTTGATGGACATGCTCTTAGAACATTGCATTAATGATATTTTATGGATATTTTAATAATTAATTAATATATTAAATAAAAATGGAGAAGAGAGAATAATAGCGTTTTTATGACATAAAGTGTACTATTATTATGTGGATGTTGTGAATTTTATAGAAAATAAATAAATATATAAATATATTTTATATGTGGGGTCATTAGCAAAGAGAGAGTACGTGACATGGTTTTTTGTTGATGAAATAGACTGATCTTATTATTGCGTCTTCTATATTACAAAGTAAAGAAGAGAAGACATTATTTATAGCTTAGTAATGTGGTTTACTTACCGACTGAAGAGAAAAAGACAAAATAATAAATATGATATCTATATAGGTGATAAAGCAAACTATTAAGGGGAAATGACAATTTTCCTTACAGATGAGTAATCATCTTTATAACACTCTCCCTTCAGTATTCATCTTGTATTACGTACTGCCTCGTTAAAAACATAGTCATGGAAAACCTCATTGGAATAAACACCATGATAAGGGAAAAAGAAGAGTATAGTAACATAATCTCTCTTGAGAATATTGGACATATATAATTTTATAGATCATGCAAATGCCGCATTCCGGTACCATAGACGTGTGTTCAGAATGTTGTGGTGGGAAAAACCTTTGTAACCAAATCAGCAGGATAGTCGCATGACCATACATACGCGATGTCCACTTCTTGATTTTTCTCGAGCTCTCGTATGTACAAGAAAAACCTTGGAAAGATGTGCTTTGTTGTATCGCTCTTTATATAACCTTCTTTCAGTTGAGCGACACACGCCGAATTGTCTTCAAATGTTTTCGTCGGTTCTTTCTTGTTAATTATTCCGCTTGTTTTTTGTATGTGGTAACTCATTGACCTAAGCCATACAAATTCTCAACATGATTTATGAGTTGCAATAATTTTTGCATGATTTGAAGAAGTTTTGCAACCACAGTTTGTTTCTGGGAACAACAACAAATCGCAGTTCTACCACTTGTAAAAAATAATCGATTTGTGATCAAGCTTTATGAGGATATGTTAAATAGCCTGCATCTACAAAACCAACTATACCAAACTCGGGTTTTCTAAAATAAATTAACCCTAGGTCAATTGTACCTTAAAGGTAACAGAATATATTCTTTATTCCATTCCAATGCATACAAGTAGGAGAAAAACTATATCTTGCAAGTAAGTTAAGAGAAAAGCAATATCTTGTCTAGTACAATTTGCAAGATATAAAAGCTCACGATAGCGCTCACATAAGGTACTTCAGGACCTAATATTTTCTCGATTTCTTCACATGGTCTAAAAGAATCTCTCTCAACATCGAGAGATTTATATACCATTAGGATACTCAAATGAGTCGATTTGTCCATATTAAAGCGTTTCAATAACCTTTTTATATAATTTGATAAGCTTCCTTCTCGGAAATGTTCTATTTGGAGTCTAAGACAAAACTTTTTCTTTCTGAAATCTTTCATTTTGAACTCTTATTTCAAATGAGTTCACGCATCATCAACTTCCTTTTGAGTTCCAATAATGTTCATGTCATCAACATATACAATGATGATATCTTAATAAAAACGCATGGACATATTGCATTATTGACATATCTTTTTCTCAATAAATATTCACTTAAGCGATTATACCACATGTGTTCTTATTGCTTTAATCGGTATAGTGATCATTATAACTTGATCGAACAAATCTTCCTGGATTTTTTTTTCAATGCCTCTGGCATTTTTCAAATATATATATCATTTTCCAGTGATCCACACAAATATGTTGTCACAACGTCCATGAGATGCATTACAAGATTTTTCAATGCCGCTAGGCTCATCAAAAATCTAAACGTAATTGTAGCCATTATGGGGGAATACATTTGTTCATAATCAATATCCGGTCTCTAGAAAAAACCTTGTGCAACTAATCGAGCTTTATATCGTACTACTTCATTCTTTCATTAACCTTTCTCACGAATACCCACTTGTAGCTAACTAGATTTACATTTTCAGGCATTATGACTATAGGTCTAGAGACATTCCTTTTATTTAGCGAGAGTAAATCAGTTTGTCTGGCCATCTTCCACTTTTGCCAATCATGTCTTTTCATACATTTCAATATGGACCTTGGATTTGGATCATCACTTTTGTGATTTATTTCTTTGGACACAGAAAAAGGAGAAACATTTCATCAACATCTTTTATCTTATTTCTGATCTATAACTTTTCATCTCGGGCGTAGTTCATGGAAATCTCATACTTTTTTGTTCCTTTCTCGTCATCTAGATCTTTATCTTTATCTGGTTCTTCTTGAACATTTTCATTTCTTCCTTCTTTCAAACATTTTTCGGTATCAGGTTCTTGTGGAACATTTTTATTTTTCTTAACCAATTTAATTTTCTTTTGGAGATTTTTATCTTTAGAACTCGCTGGTCTTCTCGTCTTTAACTGAACCCTAGGTTCATTTATTGTGTTTCCATTAGTTTTTCTTTAGGTACAACAACTCTTGATGAAACATTTTCAGGTGGTATATATGATATTGTCACCCTTCTCATATCTGTGAACGCATCTGGTAACTAATTTACCAAATTATACAATTGCACAATCTTCTGAACTTCCATCTCTCTTTGATTCGTAGGTGATCAAGGTGTAACAACGATGGTATACACCATGTAATCTCTTTAGGAATTTCTCTAATTAATCCCCCTAACGCTGGAAATTCATCCTCATTAAAATGACAGTCGGCAAACTGTACCGTAAACATATCAACAGTTACAAGGACGTAATCTTCTTGCTCGTCATCTTCCACGACTATTATAACGGTTTCGACCACATCCACATCTTTTTCCTCTCCAATTATCATAACTGGATGATGCAACATTCGCTTCAGGAATAGAGCAGATCCAGTGGGACGAGCATGATGGTTTAATGTCATGGGTTGATTATTTTGCTCTGCTACAAGGAGGACTCGCATCAACTCTGAGTAATGAGTATAACCATTCTTCTGGTATTGTTGCTGCAAGACTACGTTTTCAGGATGGAACATGGAGAGTGATTTTCAATTATATCGTAATCACTTATTTTCTCTTCACACAACATCATCCTAGATGTAATTCTGAAAATCACGGAATTATATTCACTAACACTTTTATAGTCCTGGAACCGGAGATGGATCCCCTCGTGTTTGGCTTTCGGTAAGATCACATAATTTTGGTGATTAAACCTCTCTTTTAATGAGTTCCAAAGATCCGCATGATCCTCTTTTATAATATATTCATCTCTTAAACCATCATGTATTTCGTGTCATACAAATATCATGGCTTTAGCATTTTTCCCATCGACATCTTTTTCGAATTATCAATGGTTTCCAAAAACATATTTCCTCTTAATTGCATCTTTGCACCCACTGCCAAGTCATATAACTCTTTCATGTAATGTCAAAGGCATTTATTTCAATCTTTATCAAATTTGACATGATAATTATATTTATATAATAATGTATATACAAATATAATAAAGACGGTAATTTAAATGCAGAAATTAAAGGCATAAAATTAAATGCAGAAATTTAAATAACATAAATAAAATTGAAGACTTAGGCTATCACATGATTCGAGGAGACATAGTCTACCATACTGATCATTTTTTAAAGGAGACAAAGTCTTCTGTATGACCCGAGAGAAAAAGTCTACTATTTTGACCATCTTTTTAATTCAAGGTTCGACAAAGTCTTCCATTTTGATCTTTTTTTATTGTTCATGGAGGCAAATTTTACCATGTTTTTCTATGATCGTAAAGTCATAGTCTACCATAACGACCAGTCGGGAAAGGCAACGCCTATCATCTCAAAAATAAACGGAGAAGGCCTAACCTATCACTATGGAACAATAATAAAATTAAAATAATTAAAATTATTGTTAACATAAGTTAAACCTCACCTCCCTGGTATAACCTCGTTTGGTATAAGATTTTCTTGCTGATAATCTATTGTGAATTTTATGGAAAATAAGTAAATATATAAATATATTTTATTTGTATGGTCATTAGTAAAGAGAAAGAGTACATGAGATGGTTATTTGTGGATGAAAGACTCTTATACTTTTATTTCTTCTTATATATAACAAAGTAAAGAAGAGAAGACCTTATTTATATCCTAGTAAAGTCAGTTTACTTATCAACTCAAGTGAAAAAGATAAAATAGTAAATCTGACATCTGTAGGTGATGAAGCAAAGAATATTAGGGGAGAAATGACAACCGTCCTTACAGATGAGTAATCATTTTTATAAAAGTGGAAACTAAACTTTCATATGTTTCTCTTTCATTAGACTAATTTTTATTTATTTTAAATATTATTTAAAAAAATTACAATATTTTAGTTTTATAATAGTTAGATATTCTTGTGAGGGTATTTAAGACTAATGGTGCCCTTATTTATTCAGACATTAAAATATTAAAAAAAAATTCCAAAAACGTATAGACCCAAAACAATAATGATTTATAATTTCTAGATATTCTTTTTTTTTTTTTTACAAATTTTGGCGCTTAAAACAAATACTGACAAGATTAGTGGGCTTTGATGTTTAGTTATTAATTTGATAAGTTTTAAGCTTTTTATTTTTTTATTTAGTCATTAAAATTAAAAGGGTTAAAATCCCTAATCTTCTTCGTCCTTTCTTTTCTTTTATTATTCATACAATATGTGATTAACATGAGGAGCTCACATCTGAACTTATTAATGGTATCAAAGCTCAACCATCTTGACTTTGAAGAATTTTTCTTACTTTGGATCAATATATTTCTAGAAGTAATGAAAACCCAAACATGTAATGAAAGGATAGCTATCAACCGATTGATCCTTGATCTCATGGAGTTTACATATCACGAAATGAATGAGTGACGAGCTTGCAAGATTAGTGAGTGACCTTGATCGGAACCCATAGAGTCACCAATGAGAAACCCATAAATTTCTTTAAGAAATTTCATTGAACAAGTGGCGGATCAAAAACAACAGGAACAATCAATGGAGGAATCTGTAGTGGACAGTCACAAACTAGAATCAAGTCACGCAAACCCAAGCTCTCATGAACAATCAACTGATGAAGCTCATCCCTTTCTTCCAAATAAATCACGATATGAAGCTAGATGTCTGCATTTTCTGAGTTGTTTCAGACTCAACCCGAGTTGTTTCGACCATCGACTACTCCTTACAACTCTAAGTTCATTACAGAGACAACTTATGAGAGGTATCTTAAGTTTTTTTAAAATAAGTTCATAATTCAGAAGTATTTTCCTTTGAATTTCGAGAACATGAAAGATGTGAAGAAGGTAACTGTCAATGGGGTTATGATTTACATGGTCATAGACGCTGATCTGTTTTTACCGAACTTGATCTGGGAATTTCTGGCTAACCTGGAGATGCTGAAGAAAGAAACGGAGGATGTGGTGTCTTTTTTCGTGATGACATGTATGAGGTCTCCCCCATGTTTAATTGATCACATGTACAAGCTTTATCCTGGTAAATGGGACTATGACATGTACTGTGAGAATCTTGATTCGGTTGTATCATTTCTCACGAATGGGCGACATCAACGATGGAAAGGGATGTGCTCAATATCTCACATCCAGGAATCAAGTTCTTTACAAAATATGATGTTTCATTTAGATCCCTACCATGAACTACATGAGCATGAACCCCAATGAAGTTTCTCTATTCTCTTCACAAGAAGAAGCGGGCTGATTTTGGAATTCTTGTGTATGAGCAACTCATGGCAATGGCTAAAAATGCGAATGATGCTTAACGAAGAATAGGTTTTCCAACACTTATTAAACAGACTCTCAATTCCCAACGTATCATTCCTCAATGGAGAGGAGATGAAGAGGTCACGACACACCTTACTGCTGAAATAAAAGACATCAAGGCTGGTAGCGGTATGGGTGGAACTGAGTAGCCTCCAAACCTTGCAGATGACTTACAGAAAGTCATCAATTGCTTGTGCACTATTCAACTCAAGAGTCTAAGTAAGTTCTCAGATTCCTTTTTATTTCTTATGTCTGATCTCACAAGTTTGAAGAGTTTTTTTTTAATCTAAATGCGCACTCAAGCAGGGAGAGAGTATGTTGTACCAGAGCAAGCTGGTGAAAATGGTGATGACGGTCTTTGAAGTTGAGGCTAGGATCTATTTTTCAAGCTTTTTCAAGTTTCTCTGTCATTAGTCATGATGCTTCTTGGTCGGCTTTTATATATTTGAACGATGTGATTTGTTTGGCTTTTAACTGAACTCATGTAGTAACTTTTTGATCTTAGTACTGAATGATGCATTTGGATTTTATGTGTATGGAGTTATCATGTGGTTTTGTGTGAGTCATTTGGGAGGTGCTTGAGTTCTCACATTGAAATAAAAAAGGAGAATGTAAGCTCAATATTTGAGCGTCTGGACATGTGAGTTACACAATTCGCGGGTTATGTTAGTCATGGTTGATAAAGCGAACGGAAGATGTTAGTTGAAGATAACGACCAAGATTCTAGGATGTTTGGCTAGGTGGCAAACAAGAATTTGGGAAAGTTTATGTATAACAATATATACTAGTTTGTCTGAGTATATATAGATGCTCTAGTAGTTCGACTAGCTTATGGATTTTGGGCATTAATAACAATTTCTAGAGTGTGTTTTGGACTGCGTTTTGTTGTTGAGCAAATGTTGAGGATATCTTGACCACTCTGCTTTGGGTAGATTAAAAATTGATCCGTCTCTAATCAAGTGTGATGTTGAGTAAATCGAATTAAACATATCTAGGAAGATTATTTAAGTATTTCTAAATATACAAGTTAAGTTTTCTTGAAATCGCTATTGTTTTCTTTGTTAATTATTGCTAGGGTTTTTATTAATTAAACCCCCATCTAAAGATAAATCTTAAAATAAATCTTCAACTAAAAATCTTACGAAATAAACTCTCAACTTTAGTTCGTTAATGTATGTTATCCTCCGTCTAAAAAACTGTGACAGAGGGTAACATATGTTAACAGTTGAGAGTTTATAATGTTGAAAACTTAGTTGAGGGGGTTTTTTACGATTCAAAAATAGTTAAGGGTTTTATCACTAAAAATTATTAATTGTTTTAATATCTTTATTATTACTTATGCATTGTTTTAAATTGATTTATTAAGCCTTTAAAACTAATTTATAAATCTTTACACAAGAAATCATTATAAAACTAATTTGTAAATCCAAAATGAATAATTTAGCAACACTACTTAAAACTTAATATAACTTTAAAATATTAAATAATTTGATATTTGACAATGGTGATATGGGAATTTGTGTCTTATCTGGCCATTTCAAATATAAATAATTTAAAACATTTAAGTTATATATGGTGTTAAGTACTATCGACGATAATTAATTCATGTAGTCAATCTTTCCACCAGGATGATAATTAATTTACAAAGTTTTATTAATCATTTGTAAAAATATTATAATATTTATGAAGTTCTATAAATCAATTATAGAATTAATAAAATGATAAATAATTATTTATAAATTAATTTTAAATACTTATAAATAAATTATAAACAACATACAAATGATAATAAAGATTCTAAAACCTTTAATAATTTTTAGTGATAAAACCCTCAACTACTTTTAAATTTGAAGAAAATTCCTCAACTAAAATTTTAACATTATAAACTCTCGACATATAAACCGTTAACATATGTCACCCTCCGGCACAGTATTTTAAACGAAAAATAACAGATTTTAACATATTTTAAATTACGGATTTATTTCATGAGCTATTTAGTTGAGGGTTTATTTTACTATTCATTGTTTAATTACTAAATGTTATGAACCGGATGATTGTGGATGCAATAACCATTTGATTAGACATAACCGGATTCGACCAAGGATTGGATCAGACCGATCCGAAAGGAATCTCACCCGACCAAAAGGAATATACCATCGGCCAAGTGGATAAGGATCGACCATACTTTTCCTTTTCCTTGTGGGATCTTGTTTTCCTTTTCCATGTCTATCTAGAAATATGTTATATTACCATTTATCTATTGTAACTCCCTATATATAAAGGGCACCATCGATTGATAATAATAATACAGACAAGTTCCCCCATTAGTTTCTTAACACGTTATCAGCACGATACGTCTGTAAAACCCTAAGCTAAAAACTCGAAACCCATAAACCTAAAAGCAGCTGTCAAGAACCCTAACTCTAAAACCCATCGATTCAATCTCACCTAAAGCTTTACACATCTTGTTCGATCTCTCTCTCTAAATCAGATCATCCGATACACACCAGCCTGCACACACGAACCACCCGCGGCAGAAGCTTACCCGCGTACGAACCCTCATCCACGATAAACCCCTCACAGCGTAGAACCATCCGCGATACACACACCAGCCGGATCTCATCTGCGATAGAGGTTAATCACCCGCGTACGAACCAGACTCGATCCGCGAACGACGAACCACGAACCACGATCCAGCACTCGAACCAGCACCAGATAGCATCCAGGACCTCCGATCAGTCCGCGATACGTCCTACGATCCGTGACAGCTCCCTCGGTGGTCCGTTTAACCAATCTAAACCTAAAGGTAACTCGATCAAACCTTAATTCATAAATTGATCGATAGAACTTTGCTAGGTTGCTGGATAGTTTAGGGAACCTCATCCTGATCATCTAGGGTACACATCCATTGTTTGAATTCATTGATTGATTGAGTAGTCTGATTGCAAATCACATAGAAACCTGGTGATAGGTTGTTAATCAATGAAACCCTAATTTTAAATTGAATTAAGATTGACAGGATTATTTTAAACCCTAAACCTAATTCGATTTTCATAAACCCTAATTTAAAATTGAATTGGATTGATTGCTTGATTGATTGCTTGATTGATTGCTTGATTGATTGCTTTGATTGATAACCTAGAAACTAATTGCTAGGATTGATAAAACAAAACTTCATAACTGTTTTTAAAAATTGAAACCGACCACATGGTCATAAAACATAAACCACCTAGGTTGCTAGATTGAATCGATCATATAGGTTTATAGATTGCATTGCATAATAATCATACTGGCCGTATGGAAATGCATGATTATAAAACCGGCCATTGTTCATTGAATCATCATCGTCTTGATTGCAATTGAACTTAGAAACCCTAATGATAAGATTTATAAAATCTGAAATCTAAAACACATAATTATATGGTTTCAGATGTCAAAACTCAATAACTTGGAATATGCGGCCCTTAATCTATCTGGAGATAATTACCTCCAATGGGCGCTTGACACCAAGATCATCTTGAAATCAAAAGGACTCGGTGAAAGTATTGTGGACGATAATAACGTCAGTGAAAAGGATAGATTCAAAGCCATCCTTATTATAAGGCATCACTTGGCCGAGGGGCTCAAGGACCAGTACTTGACAGTCGAAAATCCTCTCGAACTCTGGACAGAGCTTAAAAGTAGATATGATCACCAAAGATCGGTGATCTTACCCAGAGCTCGTTATGATTGGACACACCTCAGAATCCAAGACTATAAGTTTGTGGATGAGTACAATTCCGCACTGTTCAAGATCGTTTCAAAGATGAAACTGTGTGGGGAAACGGTTACGGAAAAGGATATGTTAGAGAAAATATTTTCCACGTTCCACACAAGCAATGTGTTGCTCCAACAGCAGTATAGAGAAAAAGGCTTCACCACTTATGCTGATCTAATATCATGTTTGCTTCTTTCAGAGCAAAACAATGAACTCCTAATGAGGAACAGTGAAATGAGACCTCCAGGATCCACACCATTGCCTGAGGCACATACGATCAATGCTGATAGTGAGGCGAACAAGGTCCATTCAAACTCACACGGTCAAGGCCGCTGGTGGACAGGACGTGGCCGCGGTCGAGGTAACTACGGCCGTGGTGGTCGAGGCAGCCCTTACGGTCGAGATAGTGGCCGAGATGGAGTCCAGAACAACTCGTATGGTCGAGGAAATGGACGAGGCCGAGGGAATAATATCAAACCCTCTGGACCGACCAAATCACTATGCCATAGGTGTGGAATGTCTAATCATTGGGCAAAGACATGCAGGACTCCCAAACACTTATGTGATCTATATCAAGAGAATCTAAAGGGAAAGAATCCTAAGGCCCACATGATAGTCCAAGATGATGAAAACGATTTCGATCATGAAAATGACGATTCATTAGAATATGAGACTTCTGATTGTCTCAAAGATGATAAAGATGATAAATAAATTTGACATTTGTAATCCTTGAATGTTTTTAATAAAACTTGTTTTGGTGTTTGACATTTCCATGAATCATTTCTAAATTTCATTTTCATGATTGTCATTTCTGTGATTGAATGTCTTATGAATGAAGTATCTAAATAAACGTCCTATTAACCTTGTTTTAGAAATGGCCAATAACAAGGATGTGATCATAGTGGACAGTGGATCGAGCCACACGATCCTAAGAGATAAAAGATACTTCATAAACTTAACTCTTAAAAGAGCAAACATTTCCACAATTGCGGGTATGTCTAGCCTTATAGAAGGCCACGACCAAGCATACATTCTATTGCCCATGGGTACGCATCTCGAAATATCAGATGCCTTGTATTCACTCAGTTCTAAAAGAAGTTTGTTAAGCTTCAAAGACATTCGTATGAATGGTTATCACATTGAAACAAAGGGCGAATGAAATAAAGAATTCCTTCAGATAATAGAAATCGGCCAAGGACATAAAAAGGTCTTAGAAACCATACCCGCACTATCTACTAGACTATACCAAGCTCAAGTCAGTATGATAGAGGCCAATGTTATCTTTAATAAAACAGCCATCGATAGCTTCACTTTATGGCATGACCGGTTTGGCCATCCCGGATCTAATATGATGCGTAAGCTGATAGCTAACACCAGAGGCCATTCATTAAAAGAAAAACGAATCATTCCCAAGCACCTATCATGTGCATCGTGTTCACAAGGGAAGTTGATCGTTAGGCCATCACCAGTTAAGGTGACAAAGGAAACTATAAACTTTCTGGAAAGAATTCAGGCGATATATGCGGACCAATAAACCCACCGTGTGGGATCTTTCGATATTTCATGGTCCTTATAGATGCATCGATCAGATGGTCGCACGTATGCTTGTTATCGACCCGTAAACTTAGCATTAGCCAGATTGCTCGCTCAAATTATAAGATTACGAGCTCATTTCCCAAATTTTCCTTTGAAGACGATACGTCTTGATAATGCTGGTGAATTCACATCTCAAGCGGTTAATGATTACTGTATGTCCATGGGGGTGACAGTGGAACATTCCGTGGCACATGTACATACACAGAACGGCTTAGCCGAATCATTTATAAAACGCATTCAGCTGATAGCCCGACCATTACTCATGAGGTCGAGGTTGCCGGTTTCAGCATGGGGACATGCGGTCCTCCATGCGGCCGAGCTAATACGCATCCGTCCATCTAGTGACCATAAGTATTCCCCATCGCAATTACTAATGGGTCAAGAGCCAGACATATCCCATCTTAGAACTTTTGGCTGTTATGTTTATGTTCCAATTGCTCCACCACAGAGAAAAAAGATGGGACCTCAGAGAAGGATGGGGATATACGTTCGATTTGAATCTCCCACAATTATAAAATACTTTGAGCCAACTACGGGCGATTTATTTAAGGCCAGGTATGCGGATTGTCATTTTAATTAATCCGAACTTCCAACGTTAGGGGGAGATCTAAAGCTGGTCAAAGAAATCAAAGAGATTTCATGGAATCAAACATCCGTAACATGGCAAGATACTCGGACTCAAGTGTGCGATCTTGAGGTCCAAAAAATTATTCATTTGCAAAAGATAGCTAATCAATTGCCAGATTCCTTTGCTGACCCAAACAGAGTGACTAAGTCACATATACCAGCTATAAATGCACCTATTAAATTAGATGTCCAAATGGGACACAGTCAAGTTGCTACTGAATCTACGGCACGTCTCAAACGTGGTAGACATGTTGGTTCCAAAGATAAACAACCTCGGAAAAAGAAAGGTGCAACCGAGGATGGAACCCGACTAGACATAGCCGGCCTTACCCGGGGCTTGGCCGAACCCGACCAACCGTCCTCAGACGTGGTCGATGAACCAACCCGACCGACCACGGTCGATGGTCCGGATAAAGCCATGGTCGATGGTCCGTCCGTACCGTCCAGTGATGCTCGGGACGCCTTGCATCATGGTACTGATGATCATGAGAACAATGAGATATCTATAAACTATCTAATGTCTGGGAAGAAATGGAATAGAAATGATGTCGACATCAGTGATATATTTGCATATCAAGTAGCACTTGAACTGATGGAAAATGAGGATCTAGAACCCACATCTAGATATGCATGCATTGAAAGATCAGATTGGCTAAAGTGGAAAGAGGTAATAAACGTGGAGTTAAATTCTTTAAAGAAAAGAGGTGTATTCGGTCCACTTATCCGAACACCATTAGATGTCAAACTAGTTGGGTACAAATGGGTCTTTGTGAGAAAGAGAAATGAAAATGGTGAGGTCGTGAGATACAAAGCACGACTCGTAGCACAAAGATTCACGCAAAGACCAGGAATCGATTATGAGGAAACTTATTCCCCTGTGGTGGATGCAACTACTTTTAGAGTCCTAATCAGTCTGGCCATAAGAGAAAATTTGGATTTACGGTTAATGGATGTTGTAACCGCATATCTATATGGACCACTGGATAATGACATCTACATGAGGATCCCAGAGGGTATAGAAATGAAAGATAAGAAAGGATCTCGAGATCAACACTGCATCAAACTAAATAAATCACTATATGGACTTAAGCAATCCGGCCGGATGTGGTACAATCGTCTAAGTGAGTACCTAGTGAAAGAAGGATACAAAAATGATCCTATCAGTCCATGCATCTTCATAAAGAAGTTTGATTCTAAGAGCTTTGTGATTATAGCAATGTATGTGGACGATTTAAATATCGTTGAAACCTCTGGTGAGATCACCCAAACAGTCGAATATCTAAAGAAAGAATTCGAGATGAAAGACCTAGGCAAAACTAAATTCTGTTTTGGGATTACAACTTGAGTATAAGAATGATGGAATCCTTGTGCATCAAATGGCATATACTGAAAATATACTCAAGAGATTCAATATGGCTGAGGCTCACCCATTGACAAGCCCGATGGTCGTGAGGTCACTCGGCCCAGACACGGACCCATTTCGTCCAAAGATGGACGGTGAGTGATACGTCCTAGATTCGGACAGGATCACTCAAACGGTCTAAGGGGGATATGGACTCCGAAAGGAGAACTGGATGGGATGAATGGTGACACAAAGGGTTGCGGAAGGCCCAATGATAATACCAGACTTCAATCGTTGCCGGATGTGACGCACCGGTCCAACAAAAGAAGGATCGAAACTTGGAGATAACCTCACCAAGAAACTAAGAAATGTTCTAAGCAAAGAACAAAGAGATAAACTCATAAAAAGGGGAAAAAAATCTGCTTTATTTCGTGGCTCTTAGGCCATATTTATAGGATTACAAGTTGTAGAGATCCAAAGAAGAATGTGCTAAAAACAAGACATTGAAAGTAGAAACAAAGACTAAGACTTTTGACTAGAAATAAGTATGTTGTTGAATGCCTCTTGATATAGCCACGACCAGGACTTTGAAAGGTGAAGAATATGCTCCTGATATGGGCCAAGACATGTCCACTTGAGGCCTGGTCGAAATCCATCTTTTGCCTTAGCCAAAATTTGATCGGTTTCTCCATTTGGCCCAAACAAGTCTGTTTTTGAATCTTTTTGAAAACCATCAAGCCCAAGGATTTCTTGGACAATTAGAACATGAATAATCACCTTTTGAATTATTGAATTGGTCGTTGGTTCATCAGAAATAAGGTTAGCCAATTCCAGCTTCTTGGGTGGTCGAACCAGCTCGGAAGATCGAACTAGCTCGCTCAGCTCGTCCAAGTGAGTGTCAATCCAGCTCAACTCACCTAGAATAATGCCATTCCAACTCACTTGAGTATTAAGCTCATCCAGTATAGTTTCCATTAGCTCATCCAGCTCCAAGGCAGTGTCGGTCAAGCTCACCTGAATGCGCACATGTCTGAATTCGCGAGAACTGAAGATCACCTGGTTTGTAAATGGCATAACTATCACATATGAACTCCGTTTTATCTGATTCTTCTTCAAGGAGCTCCATAATTGAGTTGAGAACATTCTCCAAGTGATTTCATGCGTAGAAGCCTCATGATTTGGAAGATATGAGTCAAACAATGAACATATATCATTACTGCTTTCCATGATATCTTTAAGGTTAATTGATCGTTGCTTCCACTTAGTAAATCCTTCCTTTTCCAAGTTAGATCATGGCTAAATCATGGTATGATCAGCATGATATGATGGTAAAACCTCGGTTGAGTCGAGCTGGTCGACAAGATCGCCATCTTGAGCCGTGTCCATGATCCAAGTAGGCCGGTGCTCGAACCGGGGCGCATCATTCCCTCCCTCTTCAAAAGGATTTGACCTCAAATCCATTTTACATGAAACAAAAGAAAATGAATCAGACAAAAAGAATTTTGAAAACAAGTAAAATTCAATGAAGGATAAATTTGGAGAGAAACTTCCTTGGAGTTTTGAACTTATTTCCCTCAAGTATTTCCAATTCCATGTTCCAAGAACACAAGTGTGGTGTCGTTCTCCTCTGCTTGCTTCCATCTGAAACTGATCCTTTATATCCTGCACTTTCAAAACAACTAGAGAAACCACATCAAATATGCGAAAGAAATAATCAAAGGGTTTCTCTATCCTTAAGACATCAAAAACAGGATCCAAGCTCTTAGGATAATCATCAAGCACGTGGGCAAGCATCAAGCAAGTAAACTGATCACCAAAAAATGGTTTATCAAGTTCAAAATTTGGCCAAGGTGTTAAACTGATAGGAAAAGCAAGAGACAATGCCAAATTTAAAAGATTTTCTTCATGAACGAAATCAAAATGATCTTTTGGCCTAAGCAATTTTGGTTCATGCTTTTTCCTACACCAAATCTCTTTCAAAGCACAACTCAATGAAAACAATTCATGAAAAGGTTTGAGCAAAACGTTTTTCAACCAAGTAAGAATATGTTTTCTCCTTGAAATTCTCGGTTTCATCATGAAGAGTAGAGACAACCAACTCATGATCCTTATAGTGCTTTTGGTTTATACAGGAGAATGACTGAGGAAACATCTTTGGTTCATGGAGGATCGGTTTTGGCTCAGGACGCTTCTTTCTTGGTCCTGAATCTCCTTTAGAAATCTGGTACTCGCGGATAGACGGACTGAAGAACCTCTGATTTGGAAAATTCATAACTTCTTCATCCGTGAAGATTTTCATGCGATTCCAGGCCTCAGTAAATCCTTGTTGAGTTGGCTTTCCTAGAAAATTGGATTCAAGACAAAAGACCTTCTGGTGGCCGAGATATCCTTCTTGGAGTGAACCTCTATCGGTGACATCTCCAAGGTAGTCGGTTTCAACAAAGCTTCTCCAAAACTCATGTTGGGCACGGTCAATGCTTTCATTTCTCAGAGGCTGAACCTGTCTTTCCTGGATACTCAAAACAAACACTAAAATACCAGGATCAAATGTGCAAGACAAATACTTGTTCAAATCATGAATCAAGATATCTTTTCCAAGAACAAGTAGCACATATTTCAGCCTGTCAAGATGCACATCAAAATAAACATTATAGACCAAAATTTTATCAAGATATGCAACAATAGTATTCATTCCCAAGACGGGCATATCCTGCTCAACATCTGAACACACAAGCTTAAGTTCAGATTGAGAATTAACTATCAAAGACTCAAGATGATTTTCAAAGAAAGTGTTGTAAACCACAATATCATCAAGGCTCAAAACAACACAATTATCTCGAAATGATCTCAGAAAATGCCAAGTCTTATCAGTTTCAAAACACACAAGATCAGGCTGCAAAAAAAATCACAAGAATCAAGATCACAAAAATAATTTTCAATTCTAAGTGATTCATGTTCCAGCAACTTCTTAATCAAAATTCCGTCCAAGGCATAAGAAGATGGCGACAAATGATCAGTGTTCAGTGCATGTCTAGAAGAGTTCAGAACAAAGCTATTTTCTTTGAAAACAAATGAATCAAAAGATTTTCTAACACAAAAGTCAGTTTGTTTCAAATCAGTCTCAAAAGACTTTTCAAAATGATCAAAGCCTTTGCTATGCTTCAAGAACTGATCAAAGGTCAAAATAATTCTAGAGTTGATGCCTTTATCATTTTGAAAACGTTTATGATCAAGAAGTTCATCAGGTTTTAAGATTTGAAAAGAATTAATCATGTTATCAAAAACAGAATTTGAAACACAAAATTCTTTCATCTTTTCAAGACCAAAACGAGTTATATCATGAGTACTGATCTTGACAAGCATATCAGGCAGAGAATTAATCAAATCAGGTTTCTCACGGTGCTTGTGAAGATCAGGAGGCAAAGGGGCGGGAGATGAAGGAGCCGTAGTTGTGCCGGGGTCAAAGCAAAGATGATTCTCCATAGCAATGGATGTGATGCTTGTTGTTTCTTCATCAAAGACTGGATCAGGTTCGTCCTCCACATCAAAGATAGGATCTGGACCATCATCCAAAGATATCCAAGTGCCAAGACATGGGCATTGATGTGGATAGTCCAGTGGCTCTTCCTCAAAAACCTGTGGAGACAAAACAAGACTACTCGGAAGCTCCGGTTGCAAAACAATTAGTTCTACATTAGCTTGCTCATTCTCAAACACAAACTCAGGTTCAAGAGAAGGAAGATCACATTTATCCTCACAAGTGATCAAGCTTTCAATTAGCTATTCTTCATATTCATCAAAGGTAGGTAAAGAATCTGATTTTTTTTAAACTCTTCAAAATTGTTTTCAGATTTACCTTTGGCTTTCTTGATGATGAACAAGGATGGCTCATCTACTGGAGCACGTGTGGAAGTGCTCTTCTTTTGGCTCTTGTTGACGTCCTTGAGGGCTTTGTCCACTTCCTTCACAAAGTTTTCACAAAATTGTTGGACATCAAACTGAAAAGGTTGCCTCTTATGATCAGCCACATCTCTGGTTGTTTTTCTCCTTATAGGTGGTTGTTCCTGCACACTAACAAACTCATCAAAATAATTCAAGGGATATTTAAAAGGAGTTTGAGAGTTAGAATTTCGTTGGGGCTTCTCCTTGTTACTCTCCTTGAGAAGACCAAACATCATAACCTGAAAATCTCAACACCAAAAGTTAGGAAATAAATCCTCACACTCTCAATGTGTTTATCCTCACCCACACACGTGTTTCACTCTGATTTTTAAGGTAATCACTCAAGTTTCTTCTCAAAGTTCTAAGAAAGACAATCCAAGTTTCCAATGGGTTTCCCAAGAAAACAAACAATGAGATGAGATAGAAAGATAAGAAAAATTGGATTTGGAATCTGCTTTAACCTCCTCAAAGGCCGGATTTCTCCTCGGCCAGCAGGATTTCTCTTCCACCACCAAACCACAAATCAAACTTTTCGAAATCTGTCAAACTTTTTTTTTTTGTTTTTTTTTCGATCGTTTCTTTTTTTTTTTTTTCTTTTTTTTAAAAGTGGATGGTAATGAGGGGACCAGATTCAAGATAGAAAAAGAAGAAGAAGTGTTTTAAGAAATTTAAATGGAAGATGAGAAGATGAAAAGATAGTACCGGTTGAGTGGCTCTGATACCACTTGATACGTCCTAGATTCGGACAGGATCACTCAAACGGTCTAAGGGGGATATGGACTCCGAAAGGAGAACTGGATGGGATGAATGGTGACACAAAGGGTTGCGGAAGGCCCAATGATACTACCAGACTTCAATCGTTGCCGGATGTGACGCACCGGTCCAACAAAAGAAGGATCGAAATTTGGAGATAACCTCACCAAGAAACTAAGAAATGTTCTAAGCAAAGAACAAAGAGATAAACTCATAAAAAGGGGAAAACAATCTGCTTTATTTCGTGGCTCTTAGGCCATATTTATAGGATTACAAGTTGTAGAGATCCAAAGAAGAATGTGCTAAAAACAAGACATTGAAACTAGAAACAAAGACTAAGACTTTTGACTAGAAATAAGTATGTTGTTGAATGCCTCTTGATATAGCCACGACCAGGACTTTGAAAGGTGAAGAATATGCTCCTGATATGGGCCAAGACATGTCCACTTGAGGCCTGGTCGAAATCCATCTTTTGCCTTAGCCAAAATTTGATCGGTTTCTCCATTTGGCCCAAACAAGTCTGTTTTTGAATCTTTTTGAAAACCATCAAGCCCAAGGATTTCTTGGACAATTAGAACATGAATAATCACCTTTGGAATTATTGAATTGGTCGTTGGTTCATCAGAAATAAGGTTAGCCAATTCCAGCTTCTTGGGTGGTCGAACCAGCTCGGAAGATCGAACTAGCTCGCTCAGCTCGTCCAAGTGAGTGTCAGTCCAGCTCAACTCACCTAGAATAATGTCATTCCAACTCACTTGAGTATTAAGCTCATCCAATATAGTTTCCATTAGCTCATCCAGCTCCAAGGCAGTGTCGGTCAAGCTCACCTGAATGCGCACATGTCTGAATTCGCGAGAACTGAAGATCACCTGGTTTGTAAATGGCATAACTATCACATATGAACTCCGTTTTATCTGATTCTTCTTCAAGGAGCTCCATAATTGAGTTGAGAACATTCTCCAAGTGATTTCATGCGTAGAAGCCTCATGATTTGGAAGATATGAGTCAAACAATGAACATATATCATTACTGCTTTCCATGATATCTTTAAGGTTAATTGATCGTTGCTTCCACTTAGTAAATCCTTCCTTTTCCAAGTTATATCCTGGCTAAATCATGGTATGATCAGCATGATCTGATGGTAAAACCTCGGTTGAGTCGAGCTGGTCGACAAGATCGCCATCTTGAGCCGTGTCCATGATCCAAGTAGGCCGGTGCTCGAACCGGGGCGCATCAGTGAGGAAGTCCTTGGTCCCGAAGTGCCATATCTCAGTGTCATTGGTGCCTTGATGTATTTGGCAACCCATACACGGCAGGATATATCCTTTGCTGTAAACCTCTTGTCCAGGTTCAGTTCCAATCCGACCAAAAGGCACTGGAACGAGATTAAACATCTTCTGCGATATTTAAAAGGGACTAAAGATTTAGGTTTGTTTTACATTAACCATAACAAAGAATCTTTAGTTGGTTTTGTTGATGCAGGTTATCTATCAGATCCACATAATGCTAGGTCGCAGACGGGCTATGTTTTTAGACATGATGGAACGGCCATATCATGGCGATCTATGAAGCAGACCATCTCGGCCACTTCTTCCAACCATGCCGAGATTTTGGCTATCCATGAGACAAGCCGTGAATGTGTTTGGTTGAGGTCAATGACCCAACACATCCGTGATGATTGTGGGATGACTAAAGACAAAGAACCGACCATAATGTATGAAGACAATGCAGCTTGCATTGCTCAGCTCAGAGATGGTTATATCAAAGGGGACCGGACAAAGCACATACTACCCAAGTTCTTTTTCACCCACGAGTTGCAGAAAGCTAAGGAGGTCGAAGTTGTTCAAGTACGTTCAAGTGACAATTTAGCCGACCTATTCACTAAAGCACTGCCGACATCTACACTAAGGAACCTCATTCATCAGATCTGAATGAGAAAACTGAAAGATATATAGTGGTGCATTCATCAGGGAGAGAGTAATACGGTTGTACTCTTTTTCCTAACTTTGGTTTTATCCCAAAAGGGTTTTACAGGTTAGGTTTTAACGAGGCAACATACCAAACGTATTATGAGCTTTATATGGTTATAACATTCAAGGGGGAGTGTTATGAACCGGATGATTGTGGATGCAATAACCATTGGATTAGACATAACCGGATTCGACCAAGGATTGGATCGGACCGACCGGAAAGGAATCTCACTCGACCGAAAGGAATATACCATCGGCCAAGTGGATAAGGATTGACCATACTTTTCCTTTTCCTTGTGGGATCTTGTTTTCATTTTCCATGTCTATCTAGGAATATGTTATATTATCATTTATCTATTGTAACTCCATATATAAAAAGGCACCATTGATTGATAATAATAATACAGACAAGTTCCCTCTTTAGTTTCTAAACACTAAAAACCATTATTGTTATCCATCGGATCTTTCAAAATCACTCCATCAGCAAAAACGGCATGCAGTCTAACTACAACTCTTCTATAGAAATAGAACGAAAGAGAAGCTCTAACTTACCCTTGGGTATTGCTGCTTGCCGGGCGGGAACATTCTCATCTTTCCCGCTTTGCTTCGCATTCTATATTAGATTTGTGGTGAGTTTCTTAACCCAATCATCATCCTCAACCTCGATTTGCTTCCCAGAAATCAATTCGACAAAACCCAGTTTGCATCTCTGTTTGTTCAAAGGAATGGAAGCGACGCCAGAATGGGCATCTCAACCTTGCATCATGGGCATCGACGAAGCCGGAAGGGGTCCCGTTCTAGGTTCTCTCTCTTCACTCTTCTCTCTTCTTTAATGGGTCAGAACAAAACCTGATTCAGTTTTGTTGACAACTTACAGGACCAATGGTGTATGGATGCTTGTACTGCCCCCTTTCTTACCAGTCTTCTCTCGCCTCCCTCCATTTTGCAGGTCAATCTCATTCCTTTATCTTTTGTGCTTTGTAGCCAAAACCCTGTAACAAAGTTCCAACCTTTCGTTTAGATTGGAGAACATTTGTGTTTGTGTGTTTAACCTTAAGTTTTTAGTGTAAAGCATCATCCTTTGTGAGAGCTTGTAAGTAAAATCATCTCAAGCTCGTTTGCTGCTATGGTTCTAGATTCAAAGACTCTAAAGGAAGAGAAAAGAGAAGAACTGTATGAAAATTTGAAGCTTGATAAATCACTTGGATGGGCTGTTGATGTCATTGGTCCTAGGGAACTCTCGGCTAAGATGCTTGCAAAGTTAGTAAGCTAGTAGATTAAAGTTAGGCTTAGATGGTTCTTATATCATATAACTTTGTTTTTTTCCAACAGAAACAAAATCAATTTAAATGAGATTTCACATAACTCTGCAATGGGGCTCATCAAACAGGTTCTAGACATGGGAGTTCTTCTAACAGAGGTGATTGCTTGCCTTTCAATAGAAACAGATTCATCATCTTAAGAGATTTTAGAGTTCTAAGTTGCTTATGCAGGTTTATCTTGATACTGTGGGAGATCCTGAGAAGTACAGAATAAAACTGTCTGAGAGGTTTGGTTCGATCAAGTTTGTTGTTTCAAAGAAAGCTGATAGTCTATATCCTGTTGTTAGTGGAGCAAGTATTGTCGCTAAGGTTCATATGTTATGGATTCTCACTATCTACCTATCTCGAAGCTTTTCACTAGCTAAAAGTCGCTGAGTATATCTTAAACTGCTCAGGTGACAAGAGATAGAGCGTTGAGAGAATGGTTGTTAGAGGAAACTGGAGAAAACATAAACAGAAACTTCGGTTCTGGATATCCTGGAGGTGTACTATTTTAACCTTAGTTCGTTTATATTTTGAGTGACTAATATGTTTGTGATGTCATATAGATCCTGAGACAAAGGCATGGTTAGGGCAACACAAACATTCTGTGTTTGGATTCCCATCATTGGTCCGTTTCAGTTGGGGAACTTGCACTACGCATTTGAAGGGCGAGGTTGAAGTTTCATGGTTAGTTTTTCTAGTTGCTACTATACACTATAGAATTTGAGAATATTCATTTTTTCTCATCGTATGGTCGAGTCTCATGTTGATGTTTTTGTGGACTTGTGCAGGGAATCAGATGAAGCTGAAGAGAGTGGTAATGGAAATAGTAGCAAGCGACAAGCAAAACTAAGCAGATTCGGATTCACTACATGTGAAAGTAGGAGTGAAGAAACCGAATCAAGCGGAAAAGGGAGATGCAAATTTTTCCAGGCTCGCAGAATACAGCAAATCACTCAGTTTTAGTCTCAATGCAAAGCTGAAGGTCCAGCTTCTAAGAGACACCTTTAGGTAGTCTTATTGCTCTTTTTAATGCATCTTGTGTGGTATCTCAAAGTTCTAATTGTTGTGATCTCTTTACTTGGATGCTATCATGTGCTTTTTAGGCCGGCCAGGCCCGTTTTACTACGCATTCAGTCCGTAAACTAGCCAATAGGCCATTGTCGGTCCGCATTTTAACATTTTTCTTTCTGAGGAATAAGTTCTTTACTGCATAGTGTGTACTTAGCACTTTTATGGAGAAACGTTTAGCTCAATTCATTAAAAAACAAACACATAAGTATTGCAACAATTTCTAATCATCTATGTAAAGAACTACATAAGCTAGAGCTAAAAGATAGATAACTTATACATATACTATTCACAAGTATGGATTTTTTGATAAAGTGATACAAACAATTAAGCCATAAATGTGAGAGATATTGTTATATCGTTCGGGTCTTGGTTAAGGGTACAACATATATATGATGCATGATGATATGATTGATTGATTGTGTGATTGAGTTATATCGCTCAGGCCTCGACCCGAAGGGTATAACTTGCTTACTATGAATGTATGAATGAGCTATATTATTTGAATTTCGGCTTGAAAGGTACAACATGTATGTGCAGGTATTTAATCAGGTTTGCTTGGTAAGGAACCATGGGTATTATGGAATGAGTTGGTATGATGGTTGATGTGACTCCTCTTCCGGTGGTCTGGATGAGATTGTTTTTGATGCGATCCTGACTAGCATCATGGACCAAGTTATAAAATCAGGTACGAATCAGCTAGGCAAATGATCATAGCTTGGTTTAATGGGCTGTTTATGGGCCTTATCGGTTTGATCCATGAAGTTCTAAACCGAGAGAATCTAATGGACTTGATACAAAACATGGATGCCTTGTTCTCAAAAAAATCAGTGTTTGAAGTTGTTCATGATTGGCCCAACAAGAATCTACATTTCATGGTCCAATAATATATCAATCTGACGGCAATTCTTTGACTGTCGACCATGCGAAAGGACAAGACCAACCGAAGAGTTATTCAACAAAAAATCGTCCAACTCTTAGTTTAGTCAAGGAGATTTATTTCTTGTCAAAAATCATAGTCCACATTTCGATTTTCCATGAGTCAAAGTCTTCCTAGTTTTCATAAGTTTTATATTTTCTATGTTTGACTAGAGTATTTTATTCTACAAATTGCCTATTATATAAATGCTTGCTTTGTATTGTTTCAAATCATTCAACATTTTAAATCAAAAACCTTTCTTTTTTATTCTTGTTGAATCCTTTGTTCTTAATCGAACATCATAGCTTCTAAGTCGTCGGAGCGAATCATATTTTTGGGCTTAGGAGTTGGAATATCAAGGGTCCTCCGCAGCCCTTGTGCGACCATTAGACCCACATCCCTTGATCGTTTGTGCTTTCTAGCTCATTCGGTGCAAGGCTTATCCAATACTTCAACCTTAGAGTGATCCTTCAATTTTGGGCGTATTAGTTTTGACGGATTCTCTTGCCAGCCACCAAACACACCCGAGCTAATCACTTGTATTTGGCTGCATGATTATACAATGGGGCGTAAACTACTATAAGCTGCGTGGAGTCTTTGTGACCGGCTTATAACTTTGTTGCACTGGTGTCAGACCTTGTTCGGGCATCATGAAGTTGTAGGCTCAGGGTGAGACCCTTGACAAAACGACAACTGGCCTGTTACCTAGAAGATATTAGGTGGATGAATTAATGGTGCTTGAGGATATGCAGTGAATGAATTGTTGGTGTAGTAGGAAGGGGACGTTGGAATACTACTTGATTGCCTAATTTTCACTTTTGAATATTGATTGAAATATTTGATATTGCTTCTTGATGATGGATACATATTGGAGGAAATGATTTAATTGTTTGGGAACCAAACCCCCACTAAGTTAACTCATGTTTTGCAGGTAAGCGTTAGTGGCTATCTTTTGGGTCTAGGAGCAGTGATGCTGGTGTAGTGTTCATGCCTTTTGTAACAAAGTATGCATTGTAATAAGTAATAATTTCAAATGGTCGACTATGTGTATGTTTTGCGGTTCTAACCTAAGTAATATATTAATAAAGATTTGTGAAAGTACTTGGGTTTCATATGATAATAGTCATAGTTCGAGACGAACCAACTAACGGTTTCAAACTTGGGTAGCAAAACCATAACTTGAAATCGATAGGAAATCCATTCTTGGACTTTTGATCTTGGGATTTCAATTAGATCTGGGAACCTCATGAGTTTTCAAAAGAAATTTGGGAATCTCTGGTTGAAGTTTTGGACAAATGGTAGTAGCATCTCCAATATGGTTGAAGATCTTTAGTTCGTTGTGCATATTTTTATTTGATTGTTACACGACAAACTAATTAGTTTTGACTTAGACCGGATCGACAATATTACAGTAAATATCTTGAGAAGTCACTAGTCTGATTAACACATGATGATGATCCGACCCTGTTTTCTCAAGAAAGTCTTGATTAGTAGAATAAAATTTGCTGAAACCAAGCTTGTACAATCTACATTGAATCAAAAATTTGTGCCTCATTCCACCCCATGTAAAAGAATTACAATTATCATGGAATTCAGAGATATTAGATGCCTTGATCATACTTGTAAACACTCTGAACCATTAATCACTACACCTTAGACCACCTATCTTTTCTCTATTGAGTAGCAAATCATTAAAGTCACATACCATAACACCATCAATCTTTTCTATTAATTCTGATATTGCTGATCTTATTCCAAATAGCAGCTCTTTTTTTTTTTTAAAGATTTACCAAATATACAAGAGAAAGAGAAGCACCAAACACTTAAAGATCCAAAAGATTTTTGTTACAGATAAAATTAATATTTATACTATTTTTCAAAACAATGCTAAACTACCGTTTCTACCAATAAGTTCTATAGTAAAAATTTCATATATCCGAACCAAACTTGAAGACCTATCACTATTTTTTACTTTTTAAAGTTTCTGTAAAAATAGCATTTCATAAATGAATGATAAATTCTAGAAAGATCCCACTTCTTTATAATTCCAACTTCTGTAAAGTTATGTATTTGCATTCATATTCTTTATTTTCAAACCGGTTAAATGTTTGCTAAAAGCAAACAATTATACTGTGTTATAATTTACCATTCCGAATTCATAAATAATATATACTGAAAAATGGTTTATGGTGAATTTAAAATAAGCATAATATGTTCAAAATATAAAAATACGTCAGCAGAGACAAGAACAGAAAAAATCAAACCCTTAGTTAGTCATGGCCACTAGAAATATGTAGAAAACAAGGAAAGGTCTCTTCCAAAAGTGACTGATCCAACGGCAGATAATTAATGTCTCAAATCGACGGTCAGAACTGTTCATTCCTCTATCTGGTTTAGTGTGAAACCACGTCAGTCTAATATGACCCGTCCAATAAAAAGCCAACAAAGTTCGCTTATTTTTTCTCTTTCGATAAAGCTTCTCTACTTTAATCTTTCTTTTTATTATTTTTTGGGTGTATTCGAGACATATTCCAAGTGCAAAGTGATTATATTCTTTACCCATCCCTTTAACTAGATAATTCATTTTTATATTCCAAATGATTTTGATTTAGACTGAGTCGATCGAATATTTTATTATGCGATCACGATTTTTAAAAATGTGACTGACTGTTGATGTCTACAGGTAACATTCGATGTTCAGTATTTTTAGACATTCGTGAACGGGAACAAAGATTAAAAGAAAATTGTTTGAGATTATGTGTATCAATATGTCTGATACTTAAGTAAACAATTAGTAATTTAAAATATAAGGTTCTACACTTGAAATTTTGTTTGATAAAGATTTTTTAATTTTTTTATATTAAGCTTCTTGTTATATTTCCTTAATTTTGAATAATATCATTTCATAGTTATGTCATACTTTTTTATTCAAATGAAAATGTATCGCATCTAGCATTAATTATTTATCCTTTCTCGTTATTACAAAGATTTAGGCTTTTAGATAATGCAACTAGAATAAATTTTTCTATTTAAAAATCATATATAAAAACTAATACTTCAAATCAGAATGATAGAAATATTTATAGAGGATGAACACATTAAAGTTTATATGAATATATTATGGCTTCCAAAAATAGGTTCGTTTAAACCAAAAAAAAAGAAATTGAAGTTCCTTATTTCTCATTTAAGGTCAAATTTTATTCTATATCTTTATATTTTTGGATTTATTATTTTTTTATTCATTTAATTTAAAGGATTTAATTTTATATAGTAATATGTTTTATAAGACGCTCTCTCTACTTTAAGAGAGAGCTTTCTATGTTCTTTTTCTTTTTAACACAAAAGAATTTTTTCATAAGATGAGGGAGGTTCATTTTCTTCTTTTTCGGTTTTTAATAATTCCGTTTAATCTGGTTACTCTTCTTTATGGATTTTGATTCCGGTTATCCCAAATTTTGTTAGTAGTTCAAGCTTTTTCTTTCTTTGATTTCATCTTCTTTCATTCGATTCTAAAAATTCTATCCCCTTTCTGTTAACTTAGTTATTGATGATGAACAAGAATCCATCGTTTCTATGTGTAAAAGTGGAGTTTCTTCAAAAATCATGACATGAGATTTGTATAAGATAGGAGGATTCGATGCAATTCAAGATGAGACAGAGCTTTCAAGATAAGATAGGAAAGTGTTCTGGTAATGCTCTGTATTTGATTTTCTCTTAAGCTTTTCTGGATTTAAAATTAGTAAGTGGTGAAGATCTCTGGATCAATCGATGGCGACTCAAAAAAGGAACATAAAAGCAGTTCAAACGAGAATGGAGATCGACGATCTGGCCGGAAATGAATTTTTGGCGATGCTTTCTCTTCCAAGTTTCTGCAAGAGATGAAGCCACAAAAACAACTCATGTCACACATTCAACATTATCTTTTGTTTTCGAGATTCCTTTCGGCTGAATGAATTTGTAATGGGTTTGGTGTGCTTGTACCTGTACTTTTATAGGCCTTAATAATAAGGAAAGTTGACAAAAAACAGTATATGTTTTTATTTTACTAAATAGATAATATTATTTGTGACTCTTATTGATGGTTTTTCTTGTTTATTCTAGCTAGCTTTGCTAATTCATCTACCCTACTTAACATAGATCGGGGAACATAAAAAAATTGGAACCCATTTGAATTATGTCTTGTATCATAGAGGTGGTCTCTGTGATACGGACGTCGTAGATGTTTGATCCAGTATAGAACTGATTCAACTCATCAATTAGCAACATGCTTTCACTCATGAAAACAACCTTCTGATATGCCAGTCTCCTCATTTGCTGGACAGCCATAAGTAATACTTGTGCTTCGGCTTCTAAGGGAGATTTTGTTGCTTGGATTGACGAAGAACCTTGTAAGTGTTGAGTGCCTTCTCTGCTGTGCAAGGACCACCCAATACCTGCAGTTTCTTTTTCATCCTTCCATAAAGCATCCACCAGACAATAGTATAGAGCTTTTCATGAGGAAGTGTATCATGTATCTCCATACTAATGCTTCTATGATTATGCATCTGAACATCCCCTTGGGAAGCATAGTCATTTACTTCTTTCCATTGAGTATATTCTCTTATGGTATCATGAATTATCTGTATGATGTGATGTCTTTTGTGATCAAAACGATGTCATTTCTCATCTTCCATATTCTTTGGCCTACAAAAAAAAATCAGCAACTCTTTATTATCTTTTTTTTTCCAGAGAAATCAACTCTCTCATGTTCCCATCATGTTATTTTGCTGGTTTTCTCTGTGAATGAATGATGTGAGAACCAAAGACCAAATTTCTTTGACAACCCTGCATTTAGACATCATATGTGACTGTAATTTTGGCTGCTCTCCACACACTTGACTAGTAGTATATAATTTGATACTTCTTTTGCTCATATTTTCTGCAACCGCTATGCCATTATGTATCATCTTCCAACAAAAAATCTTTACTTTTGGTGGTATCTTTAGTAGCCAAATGGCTGAACAATATCCCTTTCCTTAATCAGATATTAATGTGCATTTTCCTTGATCCTGGCTCTGATTTTTGCATATCTAGTTGCATAAATGGTTTACTGTGTAGATTTCATTGTTTGTGTAGCTCCATATAGGTTTATCTTGATTTCCAATGTAGCTTGGTCTTATGTTCTGAATGTAGGCTGCATCAGCTGGGCTAACATGGCTGTTTATTAAATTTGTATTCCATTCTTTTGTTCCCGGAAGGAGTAAGTCATTAACCCATAAGTCAAGATAAATATGAGAGCCATTTCTCGAAGCTAACTTCGCTGGTTTGGAGTTGATCCAATTATCATGCCACACTCTAATTTTTCTTCCTTCTCCCAAGATCTATTCTACTCCTTTTTGTAATATTTCTCTTATTTGTCTGATACTTAGGCGCTTGCATAAAGTCTGTATGCCTAGAATACTTTGCCTTTAATATTCTGGCTAATAAGGAAGATGAGTTTTAAAGTATCCTCCAAACTTGTTTGGCTAGCAAAGCCAAGTTAAAAATTTCCATATCTCTAATCCTAGCCCGCCATCCTTCTTTGATTATGCGTTTTTTTTCCAACTTTTTCAGGGTATTTTGTACTTATCCTTATTGAAAGACCACCAGGAATTTCTCATAGCAGAAGTGATCTTCTTCAGTAAGCCTTTTGGGAGAAAAAAACAAGCATTGCGTATGTGGGCAATGTTGTAGTTATTGTTTTAAGCAAGATCTTTTTCCATGCTAGTGATAAAAAGTTATTGTACCAGTTGTTAAGCTTATTAGTAACCATTTGCTTAATATACTCAAAAGGCTCTTTCTTTACATCCTATTTTCTCAGGCAGGCCTAAATATTTTTCAAATCTCCCTATTTTTCATATTCCGGTCATATAAAGCAAATTTTTTTGAGTGGTATAGAGAATACCTTTAGCGAAGGCGATTGCTGACTTGTTGTAGTTTACAGCTTGGCCTGAAACTTGCTGATATTCTTGCAGAACATTCATTAAAATTTGACATTCCTCCTTTGTTGCTTTACAGAAGACAAGAGAGTCATCAACAAAGAACAAGTGGGATATAGGAGGTACTTCTCTTGATGCTTTGTAACCGTGCAGTTTTGATCTAATTTTATGCTTAATAAGTGCAGATAAGCCCTCCGTACATATAATCTATAAGTATGGTGATATAGGGTCACCTTGTCTTATTCCACGTGACGGCTTTATGGTTTTTTTTGGATCCCCATTTATGAGCACCAAATATGTGATTGTTGACATACACTTCTGAATCCATCTGCACCATTGTTCACAAAACCCATTTGCCTCATCACTTCATCTATAAATTTCCACTCCACCTTGTCAAAGGCTTTGGAGATATCCAACTTCACTGCCATATATTTTGTTTTCAGATTCTTTGTATGTAAGGAATGCATAAGCTCATGAGTAATAATCACATTATCAGTTATTAATTTATCCGAGATAAAAGCTGACTGATTTTCACAAATAATTTTATCCAATTATGTCTTAATCCTCTCCGCCAATATTTTAGAAATGATTTTATATGCAACGTTGGAGAGTAATTGGTCTATAATCCTTAATCGAATGTGGAGAATCGATTTAGGTATTAAAAAAATATTTGTGTGATTTATCCTCAGGTGTAACTGATCATGCTGAAAAAAGAGTTTGACATGAGAGATGACACCTGATTTTATAGTACTCCAGTGATGCCTGAAGAACCCTGCATTCATACCATCTGGACCAGGTGATTTATCAGGGTTGATAGCAGAGGCTGCTTTCTCTATTTCCTGGTCAGTTACTTCTTTTGTCAAATTTATGTTGATTTCTTCCGTGATGGTAGGTGCTATTCCATTTAAGATCTCATGATTCACTTATTCGCATTCACTGGTGTATAACTCCTGAAAATATTTTTCAATTTTTTAGTATAAGAATTACCTTCTTCATCAGAGATGTGGATGATTCGATTATTGCTTCTTCTTTGCTTCATTTTTGAGTGAAAGTATCTGGTGTTTCTGTCTTCTGTATGCAACCATTGAATTCTACTCTTGGTTCTCCAATACTCTTCCTCTAATTTGTATTGCAAGCTTAGTTCAGTATTTAAAGTACTGATATGAGAATAATCTATATTTAAAGACTGATAAGCTTGTTGAATCTTGCCCTTAAGTTGACTGATTTTTTTTTTTGAGTATTTTGGAATTTTGACTTTTCCATCGAGACATAGCTCTTCTACATTCTTCTATCACCTTATAGAATTTTTCTGGAGTAATATTAATGCACTCACAAACCCAAACTTCTTGGATGATTCGTTTAACCTCAGGGTCAAATCTCCATATGTTATCATATCTAAAGAGACTCCTTTTATTGCATTTTATATCATCAATGCTTACTAATAAAGATCTATGATCAGAACCAACCCAAAGGGAGTAATCTAACATTAGCTGAGGGATAAAGCTCTAGCCAATCGCATGTTTCCATAGATCTATCTATTCTCGATCAAATGTTATATTTAGATCTATCTTCGTTCCATGTGTAGAAACCCACTATGGATTTGAAGTCATGCAATCCATTCACTGCTACCATTGATCTAAAAAGAGAGAAAGAAGCTTTTGACCCTTGTATGCCTCCCTCCTTTTCATTGTTGTCTTTGATTTCATTGAAGTCGCCCAACATTAATCTTGGTCTTCTTTGATAAAAACCTGCAACTTCATTACCAATCATTCCTTCCCAAAGATCTTGTCTATACTTTAAAACATGGTGCCCATATATATAAGTCAAACAAAAGGTATTGCATCCATCTTCTATGCACATATTTGTTACATTCAGGGTCGGGTTTCCAAAAAGAAGTTACTTTAACCCTGTCCTTCCACATAATAACTAGCCCTCCCTTACTATCCTGAGCTGAGACAACAAAAAAGTGGACATCCCCAACTCTTTAACAACTTTATATACAAAACTCTCTTGGTTCTTAGTTCTACTAGAGAGTTTTGTATATAAAGTATTTCCTAATATCATGAAGGTGTGGAATTATCAAGGGGCTACCTAACCCTTGACAATTCCAATGCAAGATCTTCATTGAGTGTTAGGTGGCTTTTTCCTCTCAGCCACTGTGCCTTGATGAATTTGAAGGCGGGTTTATTCTGAATCAAACCTTTTTGTTGTTGCAAAATCATCTCTGTCTCTTTCTTCCGGCATCTTTCTCTTGGTTCATTGCTCATGTATTTGAATGCATACTCTGTTTTCCTCCAACTTGTCCCTCTATTTGATGAGTAGATTACGTTTGTGGCTCTTGTTAAGGAGTTATACCAACCAATGCTGTTCCAGAGCTCTCACCAGTCTTCTTTATGCTTAGATACAGAGCAATTGCATTACTTCTATCCTCAGCAGTCGCATATGGATTTGTTCATGTATCCATATGCTCTAGCTTCTGTTAGGAAAGATTAGCTAACTCGTTGCAAACTTCATACTCGTGCTGCAGACTTCCACATGTGATACAAAATTTTTGCTGAACTTTGTATCGAAAATCTAGCTCCACTGAAGGTTTGTTCTTGAATATGTCCACTTCTCTGGTTAGCATTAAGACACCATGGATATCAAACTTAATCTTCACCCAAACTTCCGCTTCCTTATTGATGTTCGGTTCAATAATTGAGACTTCATCTACATGACCTAGATTTGATCATATTTTCTCCACAATTCCATATATCCTATATATGTTAGGAAGCTTATATATCCTTACCAGAAAGGTATGCATTGGAAAAGCTTGGATCCTCTCTATTACTCCACTTATCCAGAGCTACCATCCATCCTCGATATGTATATGGGGCTTTCTCCCATACCTTATTCATGTGATGTTCCTTCTCGAAATAGAATTTTACAGTATCATCATCATTTACATGCCCTTCTACTTTGCCTATCATCTGCCAAGCTCTCGGCAAAGCTACCTTATTCTCACAGGATTTTGGTGAACTGGATTCAGCCTTTTCATAACCAGACAAAGTCGGTGGTCCCTTTCAAACTCTTCTTGCACTCCTCATGTATAGACCACTTCAATTTAGTGGCGCCGATCCTCAAATATTGTAGCGCATTCCATATCTCCTTGGTCAAATCAAACTGTTGATAATTTGTTAATTACGATTAGGATTCAAACCATTGATTTGCATATTGAACGTTTTGATTTTGGTTAATATTGGATTGAATTTTGAAGCTTGAAAATCTCCTTGAGAAGTTTCAGGAATCAGCTAGCGAAGAGAGCGAAATTGATTATGTCTTGTGTCTTATTGTAAAAAGTCCATTGTTATTGCTTTGTCTAATATTTTCTTTGTAATTGAAAGATAAATGCTCTAGAATTTTTGTTTGCATTTGAAAGATTGATCTATAACTTTCAGTTAATGCAATGTGTTGTAAAATTAAAATATAATATTGTGAAATGTTATTGGAAAATACAAAGAAAGCCATACAAGTTGTGAACCAAAAAAAATTCAATAGTTGATGTCTTTTAATATAGTAAAAATGTCAAAACATCAATTTTCAAAAAAAATTTATGTATTTTATTATTTTAGAAGCTTTTAACTACCTAATGAAACTTCAATTTATTTATCATGTGTAACTATTGCTCATCTTTTATTTAAATAGTAATTTTGTTTTGTGATACAGAGTGCATGAAGATCTAAAAATTATGGGTAGTGTACAAAACATATTGTTTTTAGTTGGTAAATATGGTGTCTATACCAATGTAATACAAATTTTTGCTTTCTAGTTAGATGGATTTCAATGATGTAAGGAATTCTTTTCTAATGTTACCATCTAACATATTCTAAAGGGGTGTTATTCAATAAGTGATTTAAAATCAATTAATAATGTTTTATAATCTATCAAATTTTAAAATTTTAACTTGATGGATTCTAAAATCTATGCAGTATACATTAGATTTTGAGTTCAATTATTTATTCATGGGACTTCATAAGAAATGATTTGAAATCAATCCAAAATACAAAGAATTTTAAAATCCTTAAAAATTGAATAACACTGGATTTTAAAATAACACCAAATTTTAAAATAAAATTTATAATCATCATTTGAATAACAGTGAATTGTATTTGGATTTGAACTCTATTAAAATGCATCATTGAATAACACCACCTAAAATAATAAAAAGATTGTGGATAAGTTTAGCCGAGGTACTCAAAGTTTTTATCAACTAAATTTTATCTTGATTATGTACTACCAATTCAGATTTCTGAAGTGGTTATTAGTTTGAATCCGTATAGATATTGTTGGAAAAAAATATATACCACAAATCTTTTAGGGGGAGTGTTCTACAATAATTTTGGAAATTTTAGGGCTTGTTGGTGTTGGTATTCCGCCAGCAAAGGAAAGTGAACAAACTAATTAATAATAATTAAACTAAAAGCGATGATATATTAATGTAAAATAACAGTAACTACTTTCTTCTAACAACACTATTACAATAACCATATTCATTTGTTGGCAAAAGTAAAAAACTATAATATTTTTTTAAAGAAGGGAAAGAAGGCAAACTTGGTCACAATCTTTATATATACCTTCATCATCAAAAGGCCTATTTACTCTCAAAGTTCAAGATCGTTGGAGTCTTGTGGGTTACTATTTTAGCTCATAAGATGAAACTCTATAAATTAAAATGTTCTGTTCAATTCAATGCATCGCCAGACATCTGTTCCCTTTGCATGTAAGAGAGATAAAGAAAGCGACAAAAGCCATAAAGAGGTAAGACTCTTTGAATGATAGAGAGATAAGGCTCCTCTTATCTTCTCAACAGATCTTTGTTTCTTTCCTTTCCTTTTTTTTCTTCTTATTTTGGTTATGTTTTTTCCTCGATTTAGACAAAAACCCTAGACTTGATCTTCCAAAGCGTGTCTTAAATAGAATCTCTTTCCTCTTTACAAATTTGTATTCTTTCTCTCTGTGGTTCTTTGCCTTCTTTAGTTAAAACTTAGATCTAACCATTAATCTCTTATCCTTTCACTGATCCAATGATTCTTGTTCTTTGGTTTATCTTATAGATCTCTAGAGTTGGATGAATTGTGAGTGAATGAGCTGAGGCAAAAGAAAAACATAGAAACTGACAGAAGAGAGTGAGCACACAAAAGTAAGTTGCGTATGCTGCATTTGCTTCTCTTGCGTGCTCACTGCTCTTTCTGTCAGATTCCGGTGCGGATACTCTTTGGACTGTCCTTGTTCTCTTTGTCTCAATCTCTCTCTCTCACATACACAACCTCTCTCTCTCTCTTGTTTATCTCCAAACTAAGGTAAGAAGATACCATCGAAACGATTGCTTGGTCTTGTGTATTGATTTTGGTTATATCTCTTTGCATACGGTGTGAGATCTTTAAGCTTTAACCATTCATTATAGTTTAAGGTATGCGTAATATCGAAAAAGCTTAGTCTAGAGTTTAAGCGTGGTTAAGCGAAATTAAGCATGGTAACCTAGTTTTTAATAGGCTGGTCCTTAATTTCTCGATTCATGTATATATTATATTGTTTCTTTTTTCCTGGATTTGTGTTTTCTCTCGAGGCTTTTTAATCCCTAGTGTCCTTCTTATACACTCATTTAGATAGTATCTCATTTGATCCATGCGATCATCATATAATCTGATTTGCGTGATTAAGATGTTGCAAGATTTTTACCAAAAAAAAAAAAGATGTTGCAAGATTATGTTAGCATTATATGAGAATGATTCTTTGGCTTTTTGGTTATTTTAATAGTTTGCTCGTACACTTTGATTCCATGAGATACATAATTAGCTTCTAATTAAATAGTTATGCTAGTATATACTTCACAAAAAAAACAATTATTCCGGTTAATATTAGCTGTAGTTACACTTTTTATAAATACATATATTATTGTTAGATTTGCTTCATGATTTCTTTTGTTAATGAAAATATAATTATATGTAGGATTATTAATTAATTACATGAATCTTGTGAGAATATACTTGTGGTGGTTTGTTTTCTTAGATTAATTTGAGAACATGTTCTTATTTTTCATCCGTTTCTCAAACACACATTTTGTATGCAACTAATACAGCCTATAATGCATGAGTTTGTTGTATTGGTGCCACATGTTCGATGTGTCATGTCTTTCCGCTTTTGTACTGTTAAGGATGTTGAAAAATATTGTTGTTTGTCGACAGAATATCCATACAGTAATTAATTTTTGGTCCTACTGTTATATTGTTGTTGGGCAAGTCATGAGTCGTTGGGCTGAGATCGTGATGATGCCGGTGAGGATTCTGTGGTCAAATGTAAGCATCATATACGAATCGATATATCCATTTGCAACTTTTCTGATGCTTTTATTAGTTAAGTCAGTATTCGATCCTGATTTTTGTGAAGAAAATGAAATTAGGAGCACATGGAATACATGCGTATGAACTTTTGAATTGGATGGTTTCACGAGTTGTTGGTTTTAGCTTTATAAGTTTGTTGGTGCGCATGCAAGCGCTCTCTAGAAATCTAGAATACAAATCTATTTCTAAACTGTAAAAAGGAAATGAAAATTCATATTTGTTTCACCAAATAATCATTTGAAAGAATCATCCAAATGAAAGTAAACGCAAACACAAAACAAACAAGATAAACTACGGCCGAGGCAAAGATCCTTAAGTACAAGTTACAACAAGCTTATTGTTTATAGTTATGAACTCGATCGAAGAGTATGATAAGTGTATACTCCTACGGTACATTACAAAAATAACTTAAATCTCTCGAACGCAAATGCGCAAACTAAACACAATCTCTTTTTCTCCCATCTCCTTAGCACAATTGCTTTTTAGAACCAACTAGTTTGAATTAAACTCTACATGGGTCCATTTTCATTTAGAGATAATGGACCCAGTCCACATATGTCTAGATCTTCTGATAAAGCTAGGCAACACCATTACATACTACATGTCTTTTTTTTCACAGATTTTTCTCTCATCTTTGGCGTGTACTCTACAACGATCGAAATAGGTCTTCTATATATAAGAACATTGAGCCCTTAGCTTCTAAGAAAAATTCTTACATAATTTATTTCTCAAATCGCAAAACCGAATATGAATGTTATTAATAGCTTTTGCATTCCTTTTCTAAGACTTAGTCTTCAATATATATGTCATTTGAATTAAAATTCTCTTTCTTGTAAATAGTCAGATTTCTAATACTAGTTCCTTTTCTTATGCAAATTCATAGAATTTTGGAGCTAAGATATTCCCCTTGTGGCAGTTTTGAGTCGTAATCAAGTAATACCATTTATTTTTCTTGCAACTCCGGTTCAAGAATCCTCTTTAATTTGATCCACTTTTAGATGTGGTCTGGTCTCCAATCACTAGGAAAAAGCAGGGAAACTGGAGTTAACATCTGTAGATTGAGCGTTGTGTGATACAAACTTAAACCCACACTGTGGTGCAGTGTTGTTTCTTAGCGGATTGTGAAGAATTTGCAGAACATGTTTATTTGTTAATTAGAATTGGCAAAAGTTGTTTACTGTTTAGGGCTTATTCGTATCAACTGCTGATCAATGGGCTGAAATTCATGGCAGGTTGGATTTTATCAGCTAGGTTTGACGACCTAATCAACCACAAATGAGAGACCGCAACTAGCCATAAGACAATGCACTATGTTGAGATTATACATTTTTACTCTCTATCTTTTACAATAGAGATTGTGGAGAGCTTGGTGACACATCCCTACATAGATATTGGCATTGATCGTGGATGACATTCATCAGAGTTTCTCGGACTTGTTAAAATGTGATTTAGTATACATAAAGTCTTAAAATCTCATTGCACAAAAAAGAGAATACTCCATTGGTTTCAAAAAGTTGTAGGTTTTAAGTTTTCAAGTATATTAAGAGAATATCATAGATTTAGATTATAATTACATTATTTTTTGTGATTAATTATGTTTTGCAACTGTTATCTAATCAAAATTCAGTAAAAATATTTAAAGTTGTTAAGAAAGAATTGGGGAACTTATAATTCTTATTGATCAAACTCGATGGAACTTATAAACCTAGCATCATGTTTCTATGTGATTTTCAATCAGACTATCAATCAATCAAGAAATTCGTTCAATGGATTTGTACCCTATGTGATCAGAATGAGATTCCTTAAACTATCCAGCAACCTAGCAAAGTTCTATTGATCAATTTATAAATTAGGGTTCGATCAAGTTACCTTAATCTCCAATCGGGTTGATATGGACCACTGAGTGAGTTGAACTGGTTGCGGGTCACGTGTACGAGCTGGTCGCGAGTCCTTGAGCCTTATCGGGTGGTGATCCTGCGTGTATCGGGTGATGGATCGTGGTCCGTGTGTATCAGATGGTGTATGTGTCTATCGGATGGTGATTCCCGAGTTTATCGGGTGTTGCTTGTGGTCGTGTGTCTTAGCTGAGTAACCTCTATCGGGTGATGCGGGTGGTGTATCGGCTTGTTCGCGTTGCTATCAATCGGATAAGCTTTGTATCGGTTGTGGTCGATTGATCGTCTAGGGTTTATGCGATTGGGAGATCTGATTGAATCGATAAGGAGAGATTAGAATTAGGGTTCTTGACGGCTGACTTTAGGTTTATAGGTTTCGAGTTTTAGCTTAGGGTTTATGAGAGACGTATCGTGCTGATAACATGTTAAGAAAGAATGGGAGAACTTATAATTCTTATTGATCAAACTCGATGGAGGTTCCCTTTATATAAGGATTACATTAGACATTCATTAACATAAATGGAAAGATAACAATTTCTAATCCAACAAGGAAAAGGAAAACACAAAACCATTGAGAAAAAGGGAAGTCTTGGCCGGCTGGTTTACTCTTGGTCGAGCCTGGTACGGTTTGGTCTTGGTCGATTGGTTCGGTCCATATGTACCTTATGGTTATTGCATCCATAACAATTGGTTCATAACACTCCCTCTTGGATGTTATAACCATATAAAGCTCATAATACGTTTGGTATGTTGCCTCATTAAAACCTAACCTGTAAAACCCTTTTGGGATAAAACCACAGTTAGGAAAAAGAATACAACCGTATTACTCCCCCTGATGAATGCACCACTATAGATCTTTAAATCTCCTCATTCCGATCTGATGAATGAGTCTCCTTAGTGTTGAAGTCGGCAGTGCTTTAGTGAATAGGTCAGCTGAGTTTTCACTTGAACGTACTTGAACCACTTGGACCTCTTTGACTTTCTGCAACTCGTGGGTAAAGAAGAACTTGGGAAATATGTGTTTTGTCCGATCTCCTTTGATATAACCATATTTGAGCTGAGCAATGCAAGCTGCAATGTCTTTATACATCACGGTTGGTTCTTTGTCTTCTGTCATCCCACAATCATCACGGATGTGTTGAGTCATTGATCTCAACCAAACACACTCACGGCTTGCCTCATGGATAGCCAAAATCTCTGCATGGTTGGAAGAAGTGGCTGAGATGGTTTGCTTCATAGAACGCCATGATATGGCCGTACCACCATGCGTGAAAACATAGCCCGTCTATGACCTTGCATTGTGTGGATCTGATAGATAACCTGCATCAGTAAAACCAACTAAAGATTATTTTTATGGTTAGTGTAAAACAAACCTAAATCTTTAGTTTCTTTTAAATAACGCAGAAGGTGTTTAATCCCGTCTCAGTGCCTTTTGGTCGGACATGAACAGAACCTTGACAAGAGGTTCACGGCAAAGGATATGTCTGGCCGTGTATGGGTTGCCAAATACATCAAGGCACCAATGGCACTGAGATATGGCACTTCGAAACCAAGGACATCCTCACCGTCCATCTTTGGACGAAATGGGTCAGTGTCCGGGCCGAGTGATCTCACGACCATAGGGCTAGATAGTGGGTGAGCCTCGGCAATGTTAAATCTCTTGAGTGTCTTTTTAGTATATGCCATTTGATACACAAGAATTCCATTATTTTTATACTCAAGTTGTAATCCCAAACAAAATTTTGTTTTGCCTAGGTCTTTCCTTTCAAATTCTTTCTTTAGATATTTGACTGTTTG
This sequence comes from Moricandia moricandioides, assembly GCA_905132885.1. NCBI lineage: Eukaryota > Viridiplantae > Streptophyta > Magnoliopsida > Brassicales > Brassicaceae > Moricandia > Moricandia moricandioides. The sequence continues at coordinate 226,929 of CAJHQQ010000227.1, forward strand.
GGCGATCTCACCAGAGGTTCAAACGATGTTTAAATCATCCACATACACTGCTATAATCACAAAGCCTTTATTATCAAACTTCTTTATGAAAATGCATGGACTGATAGGATCATTTATGTATCCTTCTTTCACTAGGTACTCACTTAACCGATTGTACCACATCCGGCCGGATTGTTTAAGTCCATATAGTGATTTGTTCAGTTTGATGCAATATTGATCTCAAGATCTTTCTTTATCTTTCATTTCTATACCCTCTGGGATCCTCATGTAGATGTCATTATCCAATGGTCCATATAAATATGCGGTCACAACATCCATTAACCGTAAGTCTAAATTTTCTCTTATGGCCAGACTTATTAGGACTCTAAAACTAGTTGCGTCCACCATAGGGAAATAAGTTTCCTCATAACCGATTCCTGGTCTTTATGTGAATCCTTGTGCCATGAGTAGTGCTTTGTATCTCACGACCTCGCCATTTTCATTTCTCTTTCTCACAAAGACCCATTTGTACCCAACTGGTTTGACATCAAATGGTGTTCGGATTATTGGACCGAATACACCTCTTTTCTTTAAAGAATTTAACTCCATGTTTATGGCTTCTTTTCACTTAAGCCAATCTGATCTTTGCATGCATGCATATATTGACGTGCATTTATATCTGGTATATGTGACTTAGTCACTCTGTTCGGTTCAACAAAGAAATCTGTCAATTGATTAGCTAGCTTTTGCAAATGAATTATTTTATGGACCTCAAGATCCCACACTTGAGTCCGAGGATCTTGCCATGTTACGAATGTTTGATTCCATGAAATTTCTTTTATTTCCTTTACCAGCTTTTGATCTCCCCCTAATGTTGGAAGTTTGGATTCATCGAAATGATAATCCGCATACCTGGCCTTAAATAAATCGCCCGTAGTTGGCTCGAGGTATTTTATAATTGTGGGAGAATCAAATCCAACATATATCCCCATCCTTCTCTGAGGTCCCATCTTTGTTCTTTGTGGTGGAGCAATTGGAACATAAACAGAACAACCAAATGTTTTAAGATGGGAAATGTCTGGCTCTTGACCTGTTAGTAATTGTGATGGGGAATATTTGTGTTCACTAGATGGTCGGATGCGTATGAGTTCAGCCGCATGGAGGACCGCATGTCCCCATGCCGAAACCGGCAACCTCGACCTCATGAGTAATGGTCAGGCTATCTACTGAATGTGTTCTATAAATGATTCGGCTAAGCCGTTCTATGTATGTACATGTGCCACAAAATGTTCCACTGTCACCCCCATGGACATACAGTACTCATTGAACGCTTGAGATGTGAATTCACCAGCATTATCAAGACGTATCGTCTTCAAAGGAAAATCTGGGAAATGAGCTCGTAATCTTATAATCTGAGCAAGCAATCTGGCAAATGCCAAGTTACGGGTCGATAGCAAGCATACGTGTGACCATCTGGTCGATGCATCTATAAGGACCATGAAATATCGAAAAATCCCACACGGTGGGTGTATTGGTCCATAAATATCGCCCTGAATTCTTTTCAGAAAGTTTATAGTTTCCTTTGTCACCTTAACTGGTGATGGCCTAACGATCAATTTCCCTTGTGAACAAGATGCACACAATAGGTGCTTGGGAATGATTCGTTTTTCTTTAAGTGTATGGCCTCTGGTGTTAGATATCAGCTTACGCATCATATTATAACTGGGATGGCCAAGCGGTCATGCCATAAAGTGAAATTATCAATGGCTGTTTTATTAAAAATCGCATTGGCCTCAATCATACTGACTTTAACTTGATATAGTCCAGTAGATAATGCGGGTATAGATTCTAAGACCTTTTTATGCCCTTGGCCGATTTCTATTATCTGAAGGAATTCTTTATTTCCTTCGCCCTCAGTTTTAATATGATAACAATTCATACGAATGTCTTTGAAGCTCAATAGACTTCTTTTAGAACTGGGTGAATATAAGGCATCTGATATTTCGAGATGCGTACCCATGGGCAATAGAATGTATGTTTGGCTGTGGCCTTCTATTAGGCTAGATATACCCGTAATTGTGGAAATGTTGGCTCTTTTAAGAGTTAAGTTTATGAAGTATCTTTTATCTCTTAGGATCGTGTGGCTCGATCCACTGTCCACTATGAATACATCCTTGTTATTGGCCATTTCTAAAACAAGGTTAATAGGACGTTGTTTAGATACTTCATGTAAAACATTCAATCAATAAACATAGAATGACAATTATGGAAATGAAATATAGAAATGACATTATAGAAATGATTCATAGAAACGTCAAACACCAAAACAAGTTTTTAATAAAAACAATCAAGGATTACAGATGTCAAATTTATTTATCATCTTTGAGACAGTCAGAAGTCTCATACTCTAGTAAATCATCTTTATCATTATCAAAATCGTTTTCATCATCTTGGAGTATCATGTGGGCTTCATGATTCTTTCCCTTCAAATTTTCTTGATATAGATCACATAAGTGTTTGGGAGTCCTACAAGTCTTAGCCTAATGATTACTCATTCCACACCTATGGCATACTGATTTGGTCGGCTGTGAGGGTTTGAAATGATTCCCTCGACCTCGTCCATTTCCTTGACCATACGAGTTATTCTGAACTTTATCTCGGCCATTATCTCGACCATAAGGGCTACCTCGACCGCGGCCATAATTACTTCGACCGCGGCCACGTCCTGACCATCTACTACGGCCTCGACCGTGTTGGTTGTTAGCATGGACGTGGTTCGCCTCACTATCAGTGTTAGTAGCCGTGTGTGCCTCAGGTAATGGTGTGGATCCCAGAGGTCTCATTTCATTGTTTCTCATTAATAGTTCATTGTTCTGCTCTGCAAGGAGCAAACAAGATATAAGATCAGCATAAGTGGTGAAGCCATTCTCACGGTATTGTTGTTGAAGCAACACATTGCTTGTGTGGAACGTGGAAAAGGTTTTCTCAAGCATATCCTTATCCGTAATCATTTCCCCACACAATTTCAATTTTGAAACGATCTTAAACAGTGCGGAATTGTACTCATCCACAGACTTCTAGTCTTGGATTCTTAGGTGTCTCCAATCGTAATGAGCTCTGGGTAAGATCACCGTTCTTTGGTGATCGTATCTGCTTTTCAGCTCTGTCTAGAGCTCAAGAGGATTTTCGATTGTCAAGTACTGATCCTTGAGACTCTCGGCCAAGTGATGCCTTATTATAAGGATGGCTCGGTATCTATCCTTTTCACTGACATTATTATCGTCTATAATACCTTCACCAAGTCCTTTTGATTTTAAGATGATCTTGGTATCAAGCGCCCATTGGAGGTAATTATCTCCAGATAGATTAAGGGCCGCATATTCCAAGTTATTGATTTTCGACATCTGAAATCATATAATCATGAATTTTAGAATTCAGATTTTATAACAATCGGTTATTAATATGATGCATTGCCATTCAGCCAGTACGGGAATGATGCAATGCAATCTATCAACCTAACAAGGTTATATGATCGATTCAATCTAGCAACCTAGTCGGTTTATGTTTTAAGACCATGTGGTCGGTTTTATTTTAAAACAATCATAACGATTAATCGATTTTATTTAACAATCCTAACAAGCGGTTTCTTAGTGATCAATCAATCAAACAAGCAATCAATCCAATTCGATTTTTGATTAGGGTTTAGTAGCCCAATTAGGTTTAGGGTTTTAATTAACAATCCTAATTGAATTTTGGGTTTCATTGATTAACAACCTAGCACCAGGTTTCTATGTGATTTTCAATCAGACTATCAATCAATCAAGAAATTCAATCAATGGATTTGTATCCTATGTGATCAGGATGAGATTCCTTAAACTATCCAGCAACCTAGCAAAGTTCTATTGATCAATCTATAAATTAGGGTTTGATCAAGTTACCTTAATCTCCAATCGGGTTGATATGGACCACCGAGTGAGTTGAACTGGTCACAGGTCGTGTACGAGCTGGTCGCGAGTCCTTGAGCCTTATCGGGTGGTGATCCTGCGTGTATCGGGTGCTGGATTGTGGTCCGTGTGTATCAGATGGTGTATGTGTCTATGGGATGGTCATTCCCGGGTGTATCGGGTGTTGCTTGTGGTCGTGTGTCCGTGGATTAGCTGAGTAACCTCTATCGGGTGATGCGGGTGGTGTATCGGCTTGTTCGCGGGTGTGTGCTATCAGTCGGATAAGCTTTGTATCGGTTGTGGTCGATTGATCTTCTAGGGTTATGCGATTGGGAGATCAGATTGAATCGATAAGGAGAGATTAGAATTAGGGTTCTTGACGGCTGACTTTAGGTTTATAGGTTTCGAGTTTTAGCTTAGGGTTTATGAGAGACGTATCGTGATGATAACGTGATGGAGCTTATTGATCAAACTCGATGGAGGTTCCTTATATATAGGGATTACATTAGACCGTCATTAATATAAATGGAAAGATAACAATTCCTAATCCAACAAGGAAAAGGAAAACACAAAACCATAGAGAAAAAGGAAAGTCTTGGCCGGCTGGTTTACTCTTGGTCGAGCCTGGTCCGGTTTGGTCTTGGTCGATTGGTTCGGTCCATATGTACCTTATGGTTATTGCATCCACATCAATTGATTCATAACAGAAGTTGACAATTTACCATTATTATCTAATGAAAATGTATTAAAAATATAAAAATATATATTTAAATAATAATATTTTTGCTAAAGCATAGATTATTTTGAAACGAAAAACGTAATAAGTTATGATTTCTACTCATCTCTCAAATTAGTTATATCCTTAATAAAGAACGAGTTCTTCTTAATGACGTTGGAATAAATTCAAGTGTGATTGTTGGAATGTGTACCACAAGTCAGAGGAGAAAATGAGAAGTTTGACCTTAGTCTATGTATATTGTTTTTTTTGGCTTACTCAAAATTTATGGTTAAACATAAAATAATTCTTTCTATGAATTTTTCATTTGTTTTATTCACTCTAAAAGTTGTGATTGTAAACGAAAATGCCATTGGTTTTATATTTTTTTTCTTTGAAATTGCTTGTTTTGCAGATATAGTTTCATCTTTATCACTTATTTACCAAATTGTCATTTTTATCAATACACTAATCACTATTAACAACCAAAAACAAGTTCTCAATGCACCTTCAAAATCAACATCAACATTTTCTTGTCCCATTTCTTACATACACAAATTATATTTGTTTGACTTTCTCTCTCATTTCATTCCAAAATCTCAACTTTTTATTTAAAAACTTATAAGCTTACTGAAATTACTCAAGTTCATGAATTTCAGTCAAGAATTAACGGGTAAATATTGTTAAGAATTTATGTATGCTTGGAGAAGATAATTATAAATCTAACGGATATAAAATGATATTTGAATTTTTTAGACCTGTTTTGCGAAGAAGACTTCTAACTTTTCTTTATAACAAAAAAATCGAATATCTTTTGCAACTGGCCAAAATTTAGCAGAAATTAGAATTTCCAAAAGAAAACTTACGGAGAAGTCTTTTTCATTTTATTATGAGATTCTGGTCAAACATTTGGTTTTGAAAGCATAATTTTATAGAAGTCTTCCCATAGAGAAGTTTTCTCTTATAAAATCAAATATGATCAATTGCAAAACTAACCTACGCAAATTTCTTTCTACATTTCAGAGACTTTAAGTAATACTAAGAAGACATCTCTAGAAGTCTTCTATAGAAAGAATTCTATTGGAAGACCTTTGTGGAGTCTTCACGTAGGAAACATCTCTATAAATATTTTCTTATAAAGTCAAACATGGTCAATTGTAAAACTAACCTACGCAGGCTTCTTGCGACACCTCGGAGACTTCACATAACAGTAAGAAGACATCTCTAAAATTCCTCTATTGGAAGAAATCTAATGACTTATATTGGAAGATTTATTGAGAAGTTAAACATAACAAGAATTTGAAGGTATAAATAAATTATTAGACAAAAAAAAACTTAATAGATTGGAGACAAAGTAAATGTATTATTTATGATAATATATAAACTATCAAAAAGGAGCCTCTAACCATAAGAAGGAATTATTTTTTTCAGTAAATTTTGACTGCAAATTATAAGACATCTACAGTAGTCCACCATTAGCAGACTTGTCTAGAAATTTTTTAATTTACGATTAATTTCATTTAAAACTTTAGTTTCTGGTTTAAATTTTAATTTCCAGCTTAATTTGTAGTGAAGTATGTTCGAGAACTATGCTTGAGAAGTCTGCTTTGGAATCTAATATATAGTTTTCAGATTTGAGAACATGCATATCTAAAAATGTTTGTAAAGATTTCAAACAGAGAAAGTTTTCAAACAAAATAAATCTTTTAGGCTTAGAGCATCTCCAAGAAGGAACCTCATTTTAAGGGTGGAGAATCCTCAAAATGAAGTTTTGAGTGTGATATGCTCCAAGAAGAAACCTCAAATTTATTTTTGAAGTTTTATGTAATTTGTATCTTAGTCCTCAACTTTAATATAAATTAATTATAGTCTTTAAACTTTATAGAGATAAATAATATATAAACATTAAAAATATAAAACACAACATTTATAAATACAATCTATTACAACACATGAATGCATAGTAATAATATAAAATCCACCTTAATTCATAAAATAAACTATAAATTATTCACTATTGTTATCTTCATAGTGTTCCCAAATATGATCAATTAACCCATTTCAAAGTCAAAAATGTGTCTATTTTATTTTAATTTTAACATTTTTATATATTTTATATATTAATAATACATATATATATATATGTATATATAAGATATATTTGAATATTTAAGTGAAATATAGTTATAAGGATTAAAATGATAAGAAAATTAATGTTAGTACAAATATATGTGAATTATAAATTTATAAGGACTAAAATGTAAAGTAATTTGAGGTTCCACTATTCAAGCCCTCAAAATTTGAGGGTCTCTTGGAGAGTAAAAAACTTCAAAATTTGAGGGTTTGAGGGCCTCTTGGAGATGCTCTTAAACTAGAAGAAATCAATTACAATAAGTTAAATATATGTTTATTTGAATTTAACACAAAAAAAAATACTTTATATTTGAAACTAGAACTTTTATAACTAAAATAATAACAAATATATATAATCACAGTGATTTTGATTTTTTTTATTTTTATTTGGTTTAACACACGCAAGAAATTATTTATCAAAAGTTTATTAATATATATCTTAATTTTTTGAAATAAAAATAAACCATGAAAAAAAAATACAATTTTAAGCTAAAATATTAAGAAATAATCACATTAAGTGTAATTTATAAATTTCTTTAGATTTAACACAAAACAATTGGTGAAAAAAAATCTTACCAATTTTGGAAGTTTACATAGCAGATTTCTCCACGAAACTTTTCACTAGAAAATTTCTCCATAAGATTTCTCGTGATGTCTTCTGGTAAAGCCTGCTACTGAAGTTTGAAGTCCGATATTTTTCTCAAATCTGAAAAGCCTCATATCCAAAAACGTTTAAAATGACTTCCGAAAAGAAAAAAAAACTTCAAATATGGAACTTTTGGGATTAAATAATAAACAAAAAAAATCACATTATGTTGAGTATATAGCTTTATTCGACCCTAACCCAAAACCTCCAAAATATATATTCAAAATTTATAGTTTTACCTTTTTTAGTAGTGGAAGATGAAACCGTGAATGAAAAATTTGCAAAAATAATAAGATACAGTTGTGGGAAATACATGAGACAAAAGGATAAAAGAAATTGATATAAAGTTTAGTATCTTCAATTTCAAAGAGATTTGAGAGAGGTTACAGAGTTTTAGAGTGAGAAAGGTTATATTTTTGTTGCAACTATTTGAGAGAAACATAGATAATGTGAGAAAAAAAATTATATAAGGAGACAAAAAATTTAATTAGGTTAAAAATTTCCGAAAGAATTATGCTACTGGATGATTTACTGAAGAAGTCTGCTAGTGAATAACTTCTTGACAGACTTCTTAAGAAATCTTCAACCTTTAAACCTTAAAATTAAATATTTTAACTAGATAATAATAAATAAAATAAATTTTAAAAATGTCTAATATATACAGCCATGCTACTGAAAATTGATCATATCCAAAACCTAGGGATCTACGGGCAAAAATATTACCTGTTGTGCGAATATGAGATAGAATTGCATTCTTAAAGAAGTCGATAAGGCAAAAGGGGAATCACATCAAAGAAAAAGAAAATCTGAATATCATATGAAAGAGAAATTAAAAATATAAAGATACACCACCACAATAAAAGAAAAGACAATATTATTTGAAAATCGAGAATTCAATTCTTAAAATTGGAATTTCCTTCAATATCGAAACTGGTCTTCGCTAACCACAACAATAACATCCTACAAGGTATTTTAACTAAAAGATAGGAGAATCTCCTAAAGACTTAATCAAAAAGTTGGGATCAAAACATATACCACAAAAAATTTCCTCCTCAACATTTTTTTCCTGCCCCAGGATTGAGTCTTCTTACCTATAAAACATGAATATGTACTACAACGATCATCTTCCTTGATAACTCAGGAAAAATATACACGATCATCGGAAACCATGCTAAGGTGTATGATCACTGTAACATGCCCATGTATCTGCATACTGGCTCAAGCCATGAACTTCTTCTCACAAACAGGAAGACATCATGCTCATGAAGTATATCGACAAGCATAACATATGGTCTGGCACTTGCCCTCTAGAGCAAATGAGTCTGACCAATTACAAGGCCACGTTCCCACTTAGGCCATGGACCACACAAAAATTTCGTAAATAATTGCAATGCGAACCATGGCCGCGAGTCCATTCAGATCACCCAGTCACATAAGCTTTGTGCCAATCGACACTAGATATCCTAGTCTCTTGTAGCATCATACACCTTCGTAATGAAGCATCTCTTGTCGGATTCCCAAATGGTGCATGCCAGGGAAATACAGATAACCTCTAAGAAGTAACGTTGTACTCTTTACACCACCCGCAAGTTGTGAAGGCACAATTTCGATAGAAAAAAAGCATAATTCATCTCTCAATTTCAAAAATCAACTTGGAAGATAAATGACAACATGTTGGGGGATATTTAGTCCAAGAAGCAAATCATCTTGTTTAGAGTAGGATACCGTCCTTTTTCTTATGCTTAAATGTCCTTGGCCTATGGGTCATGTTTTCCTTCTGACTCATGGTAATGGAAAACATTTACTAAAGGGGGATCTTTCCATATTTCAGGATATGGAAGGACTTAACCTAGATTGTGACTATAATGACCTATAAAAGGGATTCCAAAACCCTCAAAGAATGGGATCTCCAACTATTCACTTTTGACATAGAAGCATGCAACTAAAACTAGGGTTACAAACTAATACATTCTCTACTACTCTATTGATCAATAATACATTACCTTTGATCTCTTCTTTCTGCTTTACCTCTTGTTTATTTAGCATCATGAAAGAACCCTGATTTATTTTACCCTAAAAAGACTGATCTTCGTAAATACTTTGGATGTTTTGATGAAATAAGAGATGAAATGATGGCCAACAGAGTATTGATTCATCCTTGAGATGAAATTTGGTAGGAGAATAAGGTGATTAACCAATTGAGTACAACCATCGTAAATCTTCAAATAGGTTTGGAGAAGCATCAAATAGATAAACTAAAAATGATAATGAGGCGCCTTGATCTTCAAAGAAGACTGACTCCTCCTTTCCAAAAAGATCCCTCTTTAAACATAATATCTATTTCGATACGTGTCGCACCCTAGATGACGAGAAAGGAACTAATGTGTCAAATCCAAACAATGGCATTACCTTGGATAGAAGACAAACGTTGGAATTGATGATTATTGATAACACATGATCTTATAATGTTGTTGAATTTTTTTCCATCTAAGATGATGTAGTGACTTGTGTTGTAACGACTACTAGCCTTTGAACCGCGCGCCCGCGCGGGTGTTATTTTTATGAATGTCAAATATTTTAAGCAATTTGTTTAATATAACTGTAGATATAACTGGAACTTAATATTCGATATCCGTTATCCGATCCGGGATCCCATACTCTTCGAAAAACGGATATTCGGGGATCCTGATAGTGATTTTACGGATTCGACTGATTTATGTACAAATTCGGATAGTAAAATTTAGGTTTGGATATCCAGATCCGGATATTAAATATTTAAAATTTAATATATTTATCTACGTATATTATATATTCTTTATATAAAATAAGTAAAATTTTAATTTTATTAAATTTTAATAATTTTTAAGTTTTTTAAATAATAATTTTAAATAGACTAGATAGATGATTAATTAGTTATTTTTAATTAAAAAACAGGTCCGGATATCCGTGTGTATTTGGATTTTAGTTTGAATATCCTAACCCCGAATATCCGGATCCGGATAACAATTTTACGAATTCGACGAATGCATATCCGAATCCGTATATCTTAAAATACCTCGAATATTCGATCCGTCCTAGACCTAACTGTGTATATGTATTATATGGTGATTAAAATTTTAAATTTATAAATTACTTAAGTTATTGTTATTAGATATATATATCGTAAAAATGAATAATACATTGTATTTGTTTGTAAATATAACCAGTTATAATAAATATTAGTATGTATTTTAGTCACTAGATTGTTATGGAAAGTTATATGATTTTGTTATTGTTAATGAATAATTTCATATTATTATCGAAAATTATTAACATTATTACATTTTTATAGTTCAAATACAGTTGGGTAAATTATATGAATATGAATAAAAAATAAAAATAATTTAATGCTATATATATGTATAATTATGTTTTTATTATAAAAATTTGGAAAACACATATACACTTTTGTATGAAGTCTTCAATTCCAATGACAAACGTTGTTAATGCTAGCCTATATTTTTTTTTCTTGTTAAGAATTAATATTTGGATGCAGAGATAATATTAGTGGCATTCTTTGTAAATATTAGATAAAAATACGGGTTATTTCTTATTTGTACTTCAGTTTTAATATATTAGATTTTGTTTTTGAATTCTAATATATAATCAAAATAAATAGAGAGATAAAACATTTTAATGTAATGTACAATCTATTATAATAAACCAAACTTCCAAATGTAACACATAAAATGATCACTACATAACCAAGAACGTAAACGAAATTACCTACACAAGAACATGTAAAAAACATCCCAAAAGGAACAACATTGAAAACATAAATGACCATTAAATGAAAAAGTAACTCAACCAAACATCAGTTTTTTTTTCCAGGTATCTTTGCTTTCCTTGAAGTGCATTTGAAGAAATGTCTTGCACCTCTACTTAATATTTCATTTGAGCTTGGGAATCTGCTTCCATTTCAATTGTCTCTTGAGTTTCATGTTGAGCTTTCATTTCAACTTCATTTTAATGTTCACTGAGTCAATTTGCTTTGCCTTGCTCTCTGCATACCACATAAAAAGGTTAAAATCAACAATTAGTAAATAATTGAGACAACAATATAATGTCATGCCTTAGCGGACATCTCCCTGAGTTGTGTCCTACTCCCTGCATATACCAAAATATGGCACTTTTTGGAACATTCTTCTTAGATGGTGAATCATGAACACTCTTGATCCTAGATTTTCCATTATCTCCTTCAAGGACGTTTATAAGGCTGTGCAAGAATGCATCAATCCTCCACAGTTAATCAATAATTTAGGTCCATTTGTAGGCTTCCAAGGTTTTTTATATGTCTCCTTCCATTTCTCTATCAAGTAATAGTCTAATATATAGTCTTTAACCAAGTAAATGTTCTCTCAGAATGCACAGAATTCATGAAAACAAAGAATGCAAATCAAACCCCAATTTTCATGCAAAAGTACACATTTTCAAGTTATTGAGTATCCATTTACTTCTTCACAAACCTAATATCCTCCCATTCTGAATAGCTTTATATTTCGGAATTCTGAATTTATATGAGTGGCATACTCGTGTCTCAAGGATTTCTACAGTGAATGAAGTCTTTTAGGGTGGGGATGTTAATATGAGTTTTTAATCTAATAGGGTTAGCCCTAACCTTGTAAAAAAAAATTATGCCCTAACCCTTACTTTTGAAACATGGTTTAAAAAGGGTTAGCCCTATAATGTACAAGGCTTAAATTTTAGCCTATTTATTTTGATTCACACAATTATTATACATTATTTAAACATCTATTAAAATTTTAATTTTGTTTGAATATGCAAAATACATTTTCTCGTGAAAACCTCAAAAAAAAAAAATAGAGTTTTCTCACCAAAACCACAAAATCAAGTTTTTTCGCCAAAACAAAAAAATTGTGATTTTCCGGTTTGGTGGTTCCAGAGGAAAAACTTGATTTTGCGGTTTTGGCGGGAAAACTTGATTTTTCAGTTTATGCGGGAAAACTTAATTTTGTGTGTTTGGAGAAAACTCGATTTTTCAAGTTCAGCGGGAAAAATTGAACTCAATTTTGTGTGTTTGGAGAAAACTCGATTTTGCGATTTTGGCGGGAAAAATCAATTTTTGCATGTTACTGCGAAAATGCGATTTTTTGGTTTTGACAGAAAAATGATTTTACGGTTTGATGAAAAAACTCAATTTTCCGGTTTTAGCAGGAAAATTCGATTTTGAGGTTTTGGCAGGAAAATATAGTTTTGCGATTTTAGCAGAAAAATTCAATTTTTGGTTTTAACGGAAAACTTGATTTTGCGGTTTTCGCGGAAAACTTGATTTTGCGATTTTAGCGGAAAACTTGATTTTGTGGTTTTGGTGGGAAAAATGGATTTGGCGGTTTTAGCGAAAAAACACGATTTTGCGGTTTTGGCTAGAAAACTCGATTTTGTAGTTTTAACGAGCAAACTCGATTTTGTGGTTTTAGTGGAAAAACATAAATTTTCAGTTTTGTGGGAAAACTCAATTTTTGTGTTTGGCGAGAAAAGACGATTTTGAGGTTTTGACAGAAAAATGCGATATTTCGGTTTTGGCGAGAAAACTCGATTTTTCGGTTTTAGTGAAAAAACTTGATTTTGTGGTTTTGGTGGGAAAATAAGATTTCACGGTTTTAGCAGTAAAACTCGATTTTTAATTTTTGACGGTTTAACTTGATTTGCGATTTTAGCGGGAAATTCAATTTTCACTCTTGGTGGAAAAACTCGATTTAGCAGTTTCGGTGGAAAACACGATTTTCCAGTTTTGGCAGAAAACAAGATTTTATGGGTTTTTTTCATTTAATGATCATATCTTAAGTTGTTTAAATGTAAATTTTGGGTTAAAATTAATATAGAAACATTTATTTGCATACATAAAAATTAAATGGATTAACTATGGTATCATTCCTAACCCTTTATTTAGAGTTAAAATAAGGCTCGGTAAAATAGGTTTGGTTTTATTTTAAATAAAAGGGGGCTCAACCCTGATCCTAGATTTAACATCCCTATCTAGGTGTCGGCGAGAAGTTATTCTATCTCGTAGGCATGACTATTTGTTCAATATACATTTGAATTGATGTCACATGTAGAGATCTTGATCCATTCCATTTGGTGATTTATGACCGGATTAAAAGGTCGGTCCGGGGCTGAGTTATGATATTCCAGTGAATCCCTAGAGCTGTGTCGGGTTCCCTAAGTAAAATCGTCTCACGTTGTCTTCAGTATAATTGGTTTCCGTGTCTTGATGGGATACAATAATTCATGAGAAGCGGGGAGAGCATCTAATCGTTTAGTAGTTGTGTGTGCTATGTCGCCTTTCTTTTCAAGACATTCGAGGATACTATTCATTAAGTTTGATGAAGCTTCCTGATCACCCTTTGGTGATGGAGGCCACACATTATCTTTGTGATTCCCAGTGTCATTGTTTCCATCTCTGGTATGTTGTTCTTCGGTGTTTCGGAGTAGTCCGACTATCAAGTTCTTATTGCAGTAAATCTTCCTTTTCCGCAAACGATACAAATTTTTAAATATTAATTTGGCCTTCTAGAGATGGTGAATTTAATTATCGGTTATTTGAAAGATCTCTTTATTGAAGGTGAAACTCGACAATTTTGAAGAGGTTTAAATCCTCAATACGTAATAGTCATCAACAGACGTTCATAAGCAATGAAAGCGGTTAAATACCAACTTGCTAAGCAAATTCTAGATATTCTATCCTTACCATGTTGTATGTTATGTGTGTATCTTATTGGATGAGTTCATTGATGTATTTATACGAGAGTAACTCAGCCATTTTTTCCTTTTCTTATACTCTTTCCTTTTCTTATACTATTTTATTTTCCTTCACCAACTTTAGTTTTCTTTGTTGATCTTATTTTCCTTCTTTTAAGAGGATTATAACTTGTCAAATGATTTAGACAGAGTTTTGTGTTAGATGGACCTTGCGTTGAGAGTAAATCCCATATCAAATAAGACTACAACTTGAAACTGTAGAGGAGAACCAAATGTCACAAATGCAAGCTTTCGGTGACTGCGAAAGTTTTTTAGATCGCTCTTAATGTTTCTGTTGTCGAGTTCTATAAGTCTTTTACCGACACTTTGAAGTATTCCTTTTTGCAAGGAGAATGTCACTGCAGATCTTAAAGACACCGTGTGGTCATGGCAATATAATAGTGATTGTAAGTGCTGTGTGGTAAGAGTAATAAAGTTCAAAAAATAAAGATACAAGTTTTTCTCTTTTTGAATTCAATAGAACAAGAAAGTCTTTATATCAGTCTTTTCTATTACAAGAATTATTTAGGATATTCTAATCCTATGCTAAAAATTGCCCTAAAACCTAGACTTTGATTTATCAGGATCACCCAAGCCCCGAGCTAAACTCCCCATAAATCTAAACTTCAATCTTCCAACACTCTCGAAGTACGTCGACAACTACATCAGCAACTAACACAGAGCAATGACACCAAAATCTTGATCACACAAGCACCAAAAAAAGATCTCCCAGTTTTCTTGTTTTTTCAGAGACAACTTTATTCATAGAGGCACGCCCTCCTTGTATAGATACCAGAACTTTCTCCCCTAGTTCTTCAAAAGGTAATTAATCAACTTTGCTTTTTCTCATAAGGAATAACTCATTTTAATTTTCCTCTTCAAGCAATATCATTTACACTTAATGTAAATATCCCAATAAATATATTGCCTCTTCTCCAAGCTTAACAAGCTCATAGAAATCACAAAACACGAATTCCAACTTAATTCATCTTCATGACACACACATGTACTGCTTCATGTAGTACTTCACGAACTGATACAAAACTCTTCATATATATGCATCTTCAGTGATGATAGTATTAACACTAATGAGCTGTAATATATTGATTTTTTTAATTATTGTATGGGAGATTGAGACTTTTCCATTGTAAAATTAAATAAATTGATATAAAGATATTAGGTCTCATATTCACACATAATACCATATTTAGATAATTAGTCATTCATTTTTTCTTATACTATAAGATAGCAAAGAATATCTTACTTTCCTTGAGGTCAAGATTCTTTGCGAGATCCAACGATAAGTGACCAAATAAATGCGGAAAATACAGAAAGATAACAAAATGAATTTAGAAAATATATATATATATATATATATATATATATATATATATATATATATATATATATATATATATATATATTTTGAATCCGCGTAACAGCGTTACAATCATTACAGAAGATTATAAATCTTCGTCTGCAAGAGCCGTCAGCGAGTTCCCTAGTTTTAGCTACCTAAAATCTTAAACCTACTTGAGTCGCAAATCGATAACAAAATACAAAAAAAAAAAACGAGAAAGGTTTTCTTGATTTCGATTGAACCTTATGGAAGGCTGCATATGTACCCCTTTCGAGGATTAAGCCGAACGTAGTTCAATTAAATGAGTGGAACAAGAGATCGAACTGTCTATGCGAGTTCGTCTAGTAATCGAGTTCCAATCATAGAAACTAAGCTTGCCGAGAGTATATCTTAAGGTTTCTAAGTGCAAAGAGTTCTAAGAGTCTGAAAAAATCCTCCATGTGCTCCTTGGTTTGGCTCTTCTTATATATGCTTCCAAGGTCGGCCGTCTTTCCTTGTCTGCCCCCGATTCGAGTTTACCTCTTTGCGGAAATCTTCTTTATCCTCTCGGTCGTCATAATTATCCTGGAAACTTGATATTTATTTTCTTTTCCATTTATCTTATGTGGAAGTCAAGTAAATTGTTATTGTAGTTTGGGCTCATTCTCGTCTAAAATCGTAAGTGAGATTTTATCGTGTTTTAGACTTTTCTGGGCCGTCTTTTGATTTAAACGTTCTTACGATTTTTTCGGAGAAATCCCTTCCATACGATGTTGGTTTCTATACCGTCGGTTCCGCAAAATGGCAAAACCTATCGTATAGTTAAGATAACAATGGAGTTGAATATTCGTTATCGTTTTATACGATTGATTTGAAGATTACGAGAAAAAAATATTTTTTGTTTTTATCGCAAAACTTCAACGGAAACTCCAAGCGAGACGAAACAAGAATCAGTTCGATCAAGACTTGAAGGAGTGGACGAGGAGGAGGAGGTAGTCTCATTTCCCGCTGTCCACAATACGTGGTGAATTTCTTGTCGCCCATGTGGTGAGGAGACTTGTAGTCGTGGAGCGTGTCTCGTTGCCCACGGGCGACGAGACTTTGAGACATGGAGCGTGTCTCGTCACCAATGGGCGATGAGACGTCGAGAAAGTCTCGGTTTCTCCACGATGTTCATAGCCTTGTGTACTTTTGAAACTATTTATTTTGTTGTACGAGAGATTTTCCATAAATATTTTTGAAAAGTTATTTTACGGAAGATTATCTCATAGATAATACTATGATTTTTTTTCCCAAAAAGTTTTTGAATTTTTTTTGACGGAAGATTTTTTCGTAAAACTTGTCAAATATCGCAAAAGCTTTCCACAAGAACGTTTTTTTCAATTTTTTCATGTTTGGATAGAAATTTTTTTATTCCTTGTCCGGAATGAAGTACACAAATTCTTCTATCCTTATGCAAATTGGCTTGGCTTATATCATATAGTTTTTTGACATTTCTAGCTCATATTTGTTTAAGGCACAATTTCTGGTAAGATTTTAGCCGTTGATTTTGCCATAATCGATTTTGAGCCCAATACTCTATATATGTATTCATTTTTTCATCTTTCTCTCTTTCTATCCTGCAATCTTTTTTTTTTCGTTACTCATACTTTATCTTTCTTATATGTGCAATCTTCCTCTCTAAATACTTAAACAAGCAAAATTTATATTTAAAATTGAACTATCATCGATGTATTTGATAAAAAAAAGAGGATCCTTTGACAAAATTACTTTGTGTAGATTACCATTAAACATATGTAAAAATAGTTATTTTCATATATGTCTTTAACTTTTACTTCCATTCAATAGATTTAACAAAGTGCCAGGCATATCTTTAACATGTATGTTGCTATTTAAACACATTATATATTTGTTAACGAGTTATATTATTTATAGAGCGTTAAACAAACTAGTAAATGAAAAATAGTGTATGATCATTGTTTCCTATCAATCTAGTATGTTATTAACCATGTAAATTTTTTTAAAAAATAGGTGTACATTTTACTAATTTTTATATTATGGCAATAATTATTAACACATTAAAAAAAATTATTTAAACAGAAAATAATTAATTTACCGCGTTAAACAAAATGTTACAAGTACGACAACATAATTTAATGTTAGAAAAGAAATGTGTTTGTTATTTATTATAATAATCTTTTAGCATTTTGATATGTTCTCAAATTACCCTATGAGTAACTTACTCTCTCAAATAAGAAGTTCAATTGTAATATTTAGTGATCTAACCCAAAGGGAGCATGGAAACACACTAGATTTATAGATATGTATATTAAACTAGACAAGTAATTAAATAGCAATAAACAATCAAGCAGTTGATTAGATGATTGTAAAAAATATGAGAAAATAGCTAGATCTAGAGTTTTAGGTAATCATGATTATAGAGATATAGAAGCTAAATATGTGTTTGTGATATTCTAGAACTCAAACTGTAGTATATAGATATCCATATGTCGCATGTGAGTCTAATAATTATATAAGTACAAAATTCTAGCTATCGCTAATGAATACAAAATGAGTCATTGTTCAATTGTACGCGCTGAAATCGATTGGCGGCTACCTTAAATCGGGTTTATTGTCCTACTCGATTGGTTCACTAACTTCCTAGACCATCTGTCGCATGTATCTAGCAACCTAGCTCAAAAAACCAGTTCAGGTGAGGACCTATTGTCGTAGTTGTCTACAATCCTAAGATCAGAGTTCTAGTTAGCTACTCTAGAACACAAACATTAATAGCAATTCAGTTAATGGATATATCTATCACCTTAGAAATTGTATAGTTTTGGCTAATCCTTCATCACCCTAATTAAACCTAAATATAACAAAGAGAATTACTCAAACATGACCAAGCAAAGCATGATAATGAACTGAATAGAAATCATGAAATAAAATAAGAAATAAGAAACAATGGAGTTTCATTACAAATATCTGAAGGAGTCTTGGATCTTGGATCTTGTCTCCAAATCAAACTAAAATATTCTAAGTATGGAATAGTAATGAAGGTGCTGGTTTTTGATGTTTCATTGCCCAAACAATAGCAAAGCACCTAAATACTAGGGTATAAAGTCATCCAAGGGTAATCTTGTAAATATGTGAAACTTCTGGGCTTTTAGTCGGTCACAAACAAGCGGCCCGTCTCGTGCTTCGCTGTTGATCGATGACAACAAAGTGTTGTCAATCGACACTCTTTGTAAATATTGACTCTTACTTCTGATTCTTCAGCAACTACGAGTTTCTTCATCATAAAGGCCTAAAATACTTCATAATCTTCACATTGCTCCAAAACATACATAGACCTGAAAATAACCTAAAATAGACTCCAAACACATATAATAACTCATAAAAGCACATATACTATGGGTAAAAATGGGTAAAATCCATAGTATATCAACTCTCTCAGGCTTATTCTTTTGCTTGTCCTCAAGCAAATAATAACACTATCTGAAAATGTTTGAAAACACAGGGACTCACAAATCTTTAACTTACTACTATCACCCCAACTATGTTGCAAGTCACATCAAATAAGTGATAATTTCAAAGATACTCTATATATCATATCTTAGCTTAGTAACCAAATTCATTCTACCATAAACTTAGATAATACTGTCTGACTCGCCCCTCTAGTAACCTCATTTCTTACATATAAAAAGGTGAAGGCTTTACCTTGGGAGTATAGATCAGAGACTCTTACTCAAGCAAGTTTTTGAACACATGCATTCTTCTCTGATCCCTTTCTTCCCTCTTTCTCTCTTCTCTGATTTTTTTATTTATAAATCCAATTACTCAATGACGCTGATACAATATGTCTTGTTCATCTTCTTTGTTTTTTTTGACAAAGTGTAAACGAATAGTGGGGTCATTGGTAATATACATATCCATCGCTTCCACAATGTGTGATCATTCCTTTATGAATTAGAATAATGGGGTTACCTACCCCCCTGCATCTTTCAAGAAATCATCTCAATATTTTTTTCTAGATGCCAAAGAGAGAGAGAGAGAGAGAGAGAGAGAGAGAGAGAGAGAGAGAGAGAGAAAGGTACCAGAAACACACCGAATTTACCTTTCAGAATTGCAAGAGGAATCCGATCCACTATATACCAAGCCCAAGATAAGCAAATAAAGTCAAGTTAAGTTAGAATTCAGCTTTGGTTCCTTCAAACATTTCATGCAAGTGTGGATATGACTGGAAGGTGATCCACTTTGGTATCTCTAGTACACTCTTCAGTCAGTAAGTCTAAGAATGGTGCTATAGAGTGGTTAGATAATAAGTTAAAATTTAAAACGATCTGAATCCCCTTCTTGACTCTATAAAATTTTGACAAAACACATAGACTAAAACTCAAAATAAAACACAATATCAATAAACCTCCCCTAGACTTAAACAACATTGTCTCTAGTGTTATCCATTCTGAGATCAGTGGGAAAATAAATCAAAAGTAAAAATTTAACAAGGAAAAATGAGTCATACATGTCTTCTGATATAAGTGTCGATCGACAGAGTTAAGTGGCGATCGATACTCGTGATGCTCTGTCAAGAGACACCGGACGGTTGTCGTCGATCGATTCTGGTATATCAACTTGTCTCCCTTGGATCTTTTT
Organism: Moricandia moricandioides; assembly: GCA_905132885.1. Classification (NCBI taxonomy): domain Eukaryota; kingdom Viridiplantae; phylum Streptophyta; class Magnoliopsida; order Brassicales; family Brassicaceae; genus Moricandia; species Moricandia moricandioides. The sequence continues at coordinate 247,139 of CAJHQQ010000227.1, forward strand.
TGCTTGTAATAAAATAAACACGAAAATCAATAAAAATTAAAAATAAAAACACATTTAAACCTTACTAAATAGGTTGCCTCCCATCAAGCGCTTGTTTATAGTCTATAGCTTGACATTTGGATGCTTTGGACTAGTAAGGAGGTAAAGGACCACTTGTAGGAAAATAAGTATCCACATCTTCTCTGCTCATTTCGAACCATGTGCCTATAAAGCTGATGATGGCTTCGTTACCTCTAGTTACGTACTTCTTCTGTCTCTGGATAATTTCATCTGTGTAGTCTACTTTCAGTTGTATCTCCTCCATAAATTTGTTGATCCATCCAATGTTGTTGTTGAGAGGAAGTAAATTGCATCAATCTTCTGGTAGAACTCATCAAACATCTTCTCTTGAGATCTGTAGATGTCAAATGTCATCTCCTCAATTTGCTCTTTCTTATAGATAGCAGGTGCTGGCCAAATTGGGTTTTTCTGTCTTAAGACGTCCCTCGTACTGTGGTAGACTAATTAGAGCTTTCCTGAGTCATGAGTTATCTCTAGAATGTATGCTATATCTTGTTTGGAAACATTGATGATCCTTCCATCTTTTAGCTTGTATGTGCCCCAACTGATCTCTAATAACTCCAAATTCATCTGGTGAAAGGACACTTTCTGGTTGTCTGAATCTTCTGGATCTAGGATGAGTGGCTGATGCTGCAGTGTAGAAACGTCCGGATTGTGGAATATTTGATGTGTTAATCGATGGCGGGATCCAGTTATTGATTGATGCCTCATGCTCTTCCTTATACTCGCATGTATTGATTGTTTCCTTATGCAAAATCACGGTTTCAATCAAGAATGAATCTCGATATTCCGGCAATTCAGAATCGTCAATCGATACCTCATGCTGGGTGTTGATCGATGCTTCACCGTCAGATTTTTGCTCTACGCCAGAATCAGAGTAGCAAACGGATACTAGACCTGGATCATCTCCTATCTCAATGTATGGTGTGTCTCCCTTGATAACCTTATAGGTCATAGAAATTGGTCTCGCTGATGAGTGAACATGTTTGTCTTCATGTCACAAACAGCTCTTACATTAGCCTTAAAGCTCTCCCAACTAACAAAGAAGAATTTCAATCTATATGAATATCCATAATGTAAAAATCCATTGGAACTAGGGCATTGCAGATCTGAAACTCAAGGTTTCTGGCAAACTCTCTTGAATTTACCTTAGAGCAGTTCACAAAAGTGAATGAATCGCTTAAATTCTCTATATCCAGACTTGGCTGCTCAGCCATAGACCTTGGCATGTTGCTGATTGAAGAAACTGCGTCGCAGAGCGAATTAGGGTAGTTTTGACCTCTAATCATGCAGGGTACCACGAACTTCCCAGGATCACTCTTCTTCTTCAATGTAATCCTTTGCTTAATTTTCTCTCTGATATGATGGAACATACGCTCAATGTCTTCAATTGTTTCTATGCTTTCTCTGAAAACCATCCAAAGTCTATGGATACAATAAGTATCATCGAATGGCATGTCCACTGGGATCCTCATCATTCTCTTGGTGAAACTATCCATCTCTTCTCATTAGCTTCTCTTCTTAGATGATTAAGAACTTGTTCCTCTTTCTCCTAGAAACTGGTCCATCTTCAGCCTCGTCAAGGATCATAGGCTCTGGTGCATCTTCCTTTTTTATTAGTGTCGCATGTGGGTGCTAATGAAGTCATAGAAGAAATTATTGAAGCATTCAGTCGCTCCATGTTGATGCTTGGTAAAACAAAATCGGTAGGTTACTGGTTGTTGTCGATCAAATAATATGTGTGAGTATCGATCGATTTTCACCGTTTTGCAAGATGCTACGGACTCAGCCTGGACTGTCGATCACCGCTCGACGTCTGGTACTGATTGATGTTCCTCCTCGGATGTCGAAAGTTTATATGTATCGGGTTTCGAACGATACAAATGGGAATTGCCGAAGGACATGGAAATTTCTATTTAGAAGTCCCCTTCTTGCAGTTTCTCCTTCACGCTTGCTATAAATCATTATTTATCAAGGCATTCACGTGGTGTCTCTTTCCAGTCTCTCTTATTCCTTTAATCAGTGCCTCCAGTCTCCTAAAAGCGTCACTGGTCTGAACCACTTGAGTCTCCAACTTATTCATATGGGTGTTGAGAGCTTTTAACTTATCATTCAGCTTGGTGTATACAACATCTATTTTCTCACTGAAATCCACTGTCAACTTCTATTGACCCTCAAGAACCTGATCAATCATACTTTCCAGTCTGCTTTCTTGAGTTGTGGGTGGAGAATTATGGTAAAAAGAAGCTCCACTTGTCTTGTTGTTGCTGCTTTAAAGTTTCTGGTACTGCAAACTCTGGTTGTAATTACTCCTCTGATAAGTGCCATAAAAGTTCTTGTTTCCACCTTGATTCCCATACTTTTGAAAACCAATGCCACTAATTTAGTTTTTTCCACAATGACAACACTTAGATATTTCCCCTCATTCTCTAAATCTGATTTGGTTGATTTAGTTTTGTCCTCAATGACAACACTTGGAGCTCCACTCATTCACACTCAGTTCTTTGATACCACTCAGTTCTTGGTTTTCATCATGCACAATGTTCACACTTCCTTATTTCTCCCCATTCACACTTTCACTCTGCAATTCTGAGTACAGTAGTGTTGCGGGCACAGGGGGAGGGGGTAACCCAAAATTTGAAAGATGATCGAACAAAGCTACAACCTGAAAACAAAGACAATTCATTTTTATGACTTTCAAGATGCAAACAGAAACAAAGATGGATATGAATCAGATTGATGGTCAGATGCAAATAGATAGTTGATATGAAAACAAATTCAATGATAGATAGATGGAGATGGAATCTTTGTTTCTGGATGTGTATCACTCTCAGAAAGGATCAATGGATGGAAGATGAAACCGGTTTTGCGGGATGTGTATCACTCTCAAGATCGATTGGTGGATGCCAAAAAGATCTAGGGAAGGGATTGATAAGTCAGGTTGCTCCAGAGATGCCTTTCATAAGCTCAAAAGACTTAAGATATTAGTTTTCACAAAAATAGAAAAACTGAATAATTAATATTACTTTCAAAAATGGGTGATTTACAATGATGGATGACTTGAGATTATATAGGCTCAAAATTGACAGGCTCTAACAGTTACAAACGATAAAAGGAAACAAAATAACTCAAAATAATAGACTTGGAAGCAAATGGATTGATGACTTCAAGAAAACTAGGCGTTGGAGTCTTTATGATGAGAATATTGACTAAATGAATGTAGATGGTATTCTCCTTGTATCTGGACGGTTTGAGGGGGTCAGTGAGCTTCCTAGTAATATTCTTTATGGTCTGGAAGTTTCTTAACTCTTGCATAGACAAGGAAAAATATCTGTTGGAGTTTTAATGCCGAGACTCCAAATAATGCACGTAGGAGTAAATGTAGTTCCTCTTATTCATATGCGTGTTGTCCATGGTAAGATGATGGAATAACCTCCTGATTGATTAGAATTTTCTTCTTTAATTCTTATTTTGATTTTATAGCCTTCTCGTCGAGTGAAATTGGTTTGGAAATGATCAAAACGAAAGATTGTCCAATCTTTCTATAAACTGCTCGGTTTGGTCGGTTTTGGTAAATTAAGCATATCTTCTAATTTACGTGTCCATTTCTTCTGATTTTGGACTTCTGGAAACGTTAGAGATCCATATTAAATTCTATGATTGGATTTTTTTCATGAAGCTCCTTCACTGGGATTGAATCCACTTCTAAAATTGGGTACTGGCAGATGGACGGTCTGGGAAACCTCCAGTTTGTAAAATCCATAACTTCTTGGTCTGTTAAGATTTTCTTTTAATTCTAAGCCTCAGTGATGAATTGTTGAGTTTTCCTTCTTTGGAAGTTTTTTTCATTTAAAAAATCATTCTGGTTTTTGAGATATGCTCTTTGGACTGAACCTCTATCGCTGGTACCTCCTAGATGGCCGGTTTGAAAGGTTTGGTAAGACTATGGTTGAACCATGGATTTCATGACCACAACATCCCCTTCCTCTTGAAATGTTTTCGACCTCAAAACTTTATAATTTGTACCAAGATAGAACAAGTTAAGTCTCATTCCCTTTTGAGATTCTAAAGTTTTACCTCAGTATTGTTTCGGTTTGGGAATGTGTTGTGCATAAGGTGGTTCTCCTTTGAGGAGATAGGAAAGGATCACGTCTCTGCTCTAGAAATGGTCATTGTTTATATTATCTAGTTGATGGTACTTCACACTTCTGGTAGCCTCGTTGTTGAGACTCTTTGGGGTTCATTCTTCTAGCAACAAAAGATTATCCGGTGGGATTTCTTTGAAGCTTTCTTCTTTGCAACCTGAACAATTTCAACATTCTGGACAAAAATAAAGTGAATCATATCTGTACTTAGACAATGATAAATAGAATTTGTAAATTCATACTTACTTTGATAGCTTTCACAAGTTGAAGAATGACTTTCTTCTTTGGAAAACTTATGTTGGTTAGCTGCCTTTCTTCCAACTTTGGATCTCGGTTTGTTTCTCTTCTTGTCTTATTCCTGGATCAATTTTTTTTTGGAAAATACAAGTGCATGATGTCTTCTTTATCAAGTGATATGGATGTTTTAAGATTGGAGAAACTTACCTTACTTAGGCTGAATATGAATGGCATTGGTTCAACATCACATTAGTCTTGTTTCTGGTTAGCATCTGATAACACCATGGTTGGTTTCCTTTGCTCGTTGATCTTGTACTCTCTCTGGTTTCCTATACTTATTTTTCATTCTTTTGGACAAAACAAGTGCATTAATATTTTCATGGAGTTAATAAGAAATTTATGGTCTAATGTGAAACATACCCTAAGCTTTGGTACTTGAACAACCCATTGTTCAATTTTTTTATTTCCATTTGTGTGGTGGTTCATGGCTGACCTTATGGTCTGGTCCTTTCATTGGAACTTCAGTATGCATATAGATTACCTTTGTTCTCCATGTACCAAGAACACACACGTCAGTACCAGTATATAAAGGTTGTGTTAGACACTTACCTTGGTGAAATATTTTTATGACTGGTTTTGCTTCATTAAACAACATGGACTGCATTGTGTCTTGAACCATCTTCTGGTCCATCACAAGGGTGACGCCTTGTGGTTCCTCTCCCTTGCATTCATGCTCCTTAATTATTGTTACAACACCCTTTGACAAAGACAAGTGCATTACACAAGAATTTGGAATCAATAAATCAGATTGAATAAAACTCTCACTCATCACAGATAAATCGGTTTTCTTTTTTAGTGGTGTTTCTATCAATGCTTTCTTAGTTGGACAAACTACACAAAATTGTCTTCTCTCTTGACATCTATAAAAATTATGCTCATTATCGGAGTAATAAGATTTACCTTGAAAATTGCTGGTCGGATTGGCCAGCATGTATGGTCTGGTCATGGCCTCTTAAGGAAATATGTATTGCATTGTATCTTGAGCTTTATTATGATCCACCACAAAATTACTTATAATTTTTCTTCTTCGTTGGATTTAAACTCATCAATACCTGAACTATCATCTTTGGAAAAAGGCAAGTGCATCATACCAGTGCTAGATGATTTATTGACCAACTGATCAAATAGAGGACTTACTTTGTCCATTACTTGAACAATCGCAGGTTTGATTTTGGGGTTGGTTTGCACAACATGTATGGTTCCATACTCCCATTCTTCCCCATGGTTACAGGCACGTATTCCTTTTGACCTTCCTGGTGCTGGTACTTCTCTGAAAACTCCTTATACATTATGGTTTTAAATTCTCTCCAATTTAACACTTGTCAAGTGCTTTCCTTTAGCCACCATTGTAGGAATTATTGGTAAAGGTTGGGATAGCTTGTGATAATTCTTATCCTCAGTATTGTTGTTGGACCTCAGCCATTTCTCCATTTTCATTTCCCATCTTTGATACACCTCTGGGTTCCTGCTTAAACCTGAAAAAACTAAGGTGTTAGATGAATACACACAACTTTTGCTTACTTCCCTCTTTTGGTCGATTGGTGTATATGGATATTTCCGTGAGGGGTTTGGTGGTTTGGACTCAACATTCTCAGCCTCTACTGCATCTCAAAGTCTATTTTCTCTCATTGGTGGTCGTTGACCTTGTTCCTGGTTTCCAACCAAGCTGTTTCTTGGGACAAACCGAGACAACCGATCATTGATATTTTAAATAGTTTCCATTTGTTGGTTTAGTGGGGCCAGTAGATTTTTCTGTGTGCTTTCTATACCATTGCTTCCTGAAAACACTCTCAATGATCAAGTGAAGATATAAGATATTTCTGGTCAAACAAAAGAACAACGAATAATGCAACTTAGACTAAACTGAAAAATATGCAATGTTTGGTCTGATATGATATAAACTATGCTAAAATAATTTTTATTTTATTTTTATGATACACTATGGATTTTACACATTTTTACCCATAGTATATGTGCTTTTTAGGAACTATTATATGTGTTTGGAGTCTACTTTAGGCTATTTTGAGGTCTAGGTATGTTTTGGAGCAATGTGGTGATTATTAAGTATTTTAGGGCTTTATGATGAAGAAACTCGTAGTTGTTGAAGAATCAAAAGTCATAGTCGATATTTACGAAGAGTGTCAATCGACAACACTCTGTTGTCATCGATCGACAGCGAAGCGCGAGACAGTCCGACTTGTTGGTGCCCAATTGAAATAAAAAAAAAGTTCACATATTTACAAGATTACCCCTAGCCGACTTTATACCAAGTATTTAGGTGTTTTGCCATTGGTTGGGCAACACACCACCTTCATTACTTTTCATTTACTATTCCATACTTAGAAGCTTTTAGTTTGATTTGGAGAGAACATTCAAGACTCATTCAGATATTTGTATTGGAACTCCATTGTTTCTTATTCCTTATTCTATTTCATGATTTCTATTCAATTTATTATCATGCTTTGCTTGGTCATGTCTGAGTAGTTATCTTCGTTAGATTTAGGGTTAATTAGGGTTATGAAAGATTCGCCAAAACTATAGAATTGCTAAGGTGATAGAGATATCCATCAATTGAATTGCTATTAATGCTTGTGTTTCACAGTATCTAACTAGAACACTTATTTTAGGATTGTAAAAAACTACGACATTAGGTCCTCGTCTAAATTTGTTCTTTTGAGATAGGCTGCTAGATACATGAAAAATCTGGTCTAGGAAGTTAGTAAAGATGCTCAGCACCTACAATCGATCGACAACTCAATTCGTGTTCATTAGCGAGAGCTAGAATACTAGACTTATATAATTATTAGATTCACATGCGACAACTGGATATCTATACACTAGAGTTTGAGTTCTACAATATCACACACACAAATACACATTTAGCTTATATATCTCTATAATCTTGATTACCTAAAACCCTAGATCTAGCTATTTTCTCATATTGTCTTACAATCATCTAATCAACTGTTTTATTGTTTACTGCTATTTATTTACTTGCCTAACTTAATCTACATATCTATTAGTTTACTGTTTGCCCACGCTCCATGTGGATTCGATTCCTAAGTACTATAATTGAACCTCTTATTTGAGAGATTAAGTTGCTCATATGGTAATTTGAGAGCATATCATTTTCTGCTGCAGTGACATGATCAAGCAGATATGAAATATCAATGAATACAATGGAAAGGAAAATATGGAATGCAAGCTAACAATGATATTTTTTGAATTTTCTTAGGATGCAAATAATTAAACCAACAATATGCAAGAATGATATAAGATATGATGAAATAGTTTATTTTTCTTTTCTTTTTCTGGATGCAAGCTTAAGAAGGAAGAAACAAATATGAATGCACGAAATTAATTAAAATGATATGTCTCTCTTTTTTTATGCAAGTTTTAAAACAAGACCAAGTAAGGTAATACATATTTTTGAAATGAATGCACAAAATCTAAAAATGGCAAGTGGAGCTTGAGAATGAATGCAAACAAGCTAATGAATAAAATTTGAATTCTAAATGAACTACACGAAATTAAAATTGTCTCCTACCTCTCTCTTTCTCTTTTTGAGTTTATGATGAAGAAGAACAAAAAAATGCAGAAACTGTTTTTATGGATTTTTTTTATTTTTGACACGGTGTGTTTATTGTTCTAGAAGGGTATAAATATCCTAAACAGTTAACTATCAAATTAACCGTTAATCCTAACACACAAAACAGTACTCTTGCCAAGAGAGATCAGGTATAATACTTAGGGATCGAATCCAAAAAGAGCAATGATACACAATAGATTTTTTATTTCTAAAGACTAATCTAGGTAGATATATATATCACTAGTAATTAATCAATTTAAGAATATATTTCTTATCAGAAAGTATGGATGAAATATGGAAATATTAAACAAGCATTAAACACAACTAAATTGATGGATATTATCTCAACTTAGAAATCCTACTTTTGGGCTAAACCATGATTAATATCATTCAACCCTAAATCTAGTTGATAACTACTAAAACATAATTAAAGTAAGAATAATAATTTGAATATAATGCATAGATAAAATATTGGGGTTCCAATACAAATCTCCCTAAGGAATTATAAATCTTCTCCATAAAAGGTCTAAAACTATATAGAATATTTGTGCACACTCTCTGCACACCCCTCTGGTGCAATACATAAAGCATAAATATAAAGCCCTAAAATCTAGGTCAAAACTCGTCCAGGGGTAATCTTGTAATCTTGTGTCTCGTCTCTAACTTGGGCTTGAAATCGGCTGTCTGTGAATTGATTATCGATCGATGGCAAGTGTGCAGCATTGATCGATCTTGGTCATATAACATCGGTTGACGACAAGGTAGTGTCGTCGATCGACGACAGTCTTGTACTTCGACTCTCTCACTGATCAGCTACGGATTATTCTCCTTAAAATGCTCCAAAAGCTCCAAGTATCTTCATATATCTCCAAAACGTACTTGGACTTGTAAAGACCTTAAAACATAGTCTAGACTCACATAATAGACCATAAATAGAGCCTATAACATGGCCTAAAACTGATAATAAATAGGCAATATCAATTTCTAAATGGAAAAACAAATGCAAACAAATATGAGAGATGGATAGAATGAACCTGATTCATGAGCTTAGGGTTTGATACCAAAATGATACAAAAATTTTGCTAGATGATGGAACCAAGCTACAATCTGAAAACAAATAAAGTATTTTTTATGAGTTTTTATGAGTTTTAAGATGCAAATAGAAACAAAGATAAATACGAATCCGATTGATGTTTGGATGCAAATGGATGATTGATATGAAAACAAAGTAAAGGATAGATAGATGGAGATGGGATCATTGTTGCTGGATGTGTATCACTCTCAACAAGGATCGATGGATGGAAGATGAATGAAGATGAAACTGGTTTTGCTGGATGTGTATCACTCTCAAGATCGATTGGTGGATGGAAATGGATTAATGGACACCACAAAGATCTATGGAAGGGATTTTTGATAACTCAGGTTTCTCCAGAGTTGATTCTCACAAACTCAAAAGACTTAAGACAATTATTTTGACAAAACTAGAAAAACTTAATAATTCATATTACTTTCAAACATGGGTGATTTAAAATGAAGGATGACTTGAGTTTCTATATAGGTTCGGAAATAACAGGCTCTAAAAGTCATAAAATGATAAATGGAAACAAATTAACTCGAATATTAGACTTGGAAGAAAATGGATTAATGGCTCCAAGAAAATTAGTCGTTGGAAGCTTTATGATGAGAATCTTGGCCAAATAAAAATAGATGGTCTTCTCCTTGTATCTGGACGGTTTGATGGGGCAAGTGAGTTTCCTGGGAATTTATTTACATGGTCTGTAAGGTACTTAACTCATGCATAGACTGAATGAAAAATAGCTGTTAGAGTTTTAACGCTTGAGACTCCAAATAAGGCAAGTGGGAGTAAATGCAGTTACTTTTATTCCAATGCATGCTGGTCCATGGTAAGATGATGGAATGACCTCCTAATTGGTTAGATTTGTCTTCTGGAATTATTATTTTTATTGGATAGAGTCCTTTTCAAGTGAACTTGGTTTGGAAATGATCAAACATAAATATTGTCCAATCTTCCCATAAATTACTCGGTTTGACCGGTTTTGGAAAATTGATCATATCTTCTAATTTCCGTCTCCATTTCCTCTAATTTTTGGATTTCTGGAAAGTTAATAGATCCAAATTAAATTCTATGATTTCCTTTTTTTCAGGACACTCCTTCATTGGGCTTGAATCTACTTCTAAAATCGGGTACTGTCATATGGACGGGCTGGGAAACCTCAAGTTTGTAAAATCTATAAATTCTTGGTCTGCTAAGCGTTTCTTGTAATTTCAATCTTCAATGATGCATTTTTGAGTTGGATTTCTTTGAAAAAAAATTCATTGAAAAATTCATTCTAGTTGTTGAGATATGCTCTTTGGACTGAACCTCTATGGCTGGTACCTCCTAGATGGCCGGTCTGAAATGTTCGGTGAGACTCCGGTTGAACCATGAATTTCATAGCTGAAACAAATAGGAATGTCAATACCAGTACCAAACATAACAACTTGAATACATATAACATTAACATTAACCAAATTTCTAACCAACAAATGAAACAAAATCCATACATAACCAAGCAATAACAAGAAACAAAAAAGCACACATGATCCGTCGGTTATGACATAAAGGAGTACAAAGGAGCATACAAATTTCAGTTTTTTTATTACTATTTTTCCAAGTATTTTTCTTCATTTTGGTATAATTTTCAGTACTAACTCCTAGTTTGTATGCAGGCTTAGTCGGATTTGAAAGTATGGGTTGAAGTTCATTTGAGACAGTGCCTTTAGGGTTGATTCCCACCTTTTTATCGATATCTTCCATATTATCCGCAAGAATCTTGATATCCTTTAGGCACTTCCCAAACCCATCAGTCATCACTTTCATCAGGTCCCTGAAGCTTTGTTCACTCTCTTCATTCTTAACCTCATTCCAAGAAGCAAAAGACTATGTACAAGCTTCAGTACGAGACAATGTACGAGCTTTCTCCTGAGATCTTCCTTCACAGAGAGCTCAACAGTTCATCCTACAAAATGATAACATTTGGATTAGTCCATGGGTTAGTACCTTGGACTGGGCAGCACTCTTGGGTCCACTTCAAATGATTTTTAGCATCAAACATGAAATTCACTAGGTATTCAACTGCCGCATCAGTCTTATCGTTGTCCCACTGAAGGAACATTTCACCAATCTCTTTCCCCAAAAGTTGACCACGCGAGTCTGCAGTAAGTAAAGCATACCAAGTTATATATTTGAGACAATAATCACTACCATACTATTGGGAATAATAAGACATACATGTGTGTTGATAGCCTCTTTGAAAAAAAATTGTCCTTTATATCCCTTGTATGCCAGAAAAGGGGGACTCGGTTTGTTTCGTATAGGATTTCCATAGGATGAACAAAATTTGGGCAGAGAAAAGTAGATCCAAACTTAAAGAACTTGAATAAACTCATCAATGGTACAAGATTTTGTCAAATATTTACCTTTCACATAGTCCATCAGGATCTTAACGTCAGTCTCCCCATGGGTAATTGTCAAATTCTTCTAGATCCATCACTAGCCTTGCAGGGGTAGCGGTTGAGTACTTTCGTCCTTCAATGTATCATGTGTAGATGGCTGGGTATCCCAGCCGTATGCAGCCATCCCGATATCACTCTCCACATCTCGCACATGCTGATATTATTTGCTCAGAGCTTGGACCAGCATTGACATCCACAACAATCATCTCCGAGAAACGAAACAACTGATATGTGATCTCTACAAGTGGAATCACCAGATTTTCAAGATATTCACAGTTTAGACGTGTGAGGTGTTCGAACTCAATTGTGAAAAAGTCACCGGTTATTGACTAATGAGACTCAAAATGTCATACTTATTCGTGATTTCCAGCTGGAAACAGAGCATAAAATGAACCAGCCTCGACGCCCATCCAAACTTCAACTCCCCAAACTTTATGAACACTACCAACCTTGAGTTCTTCAGATCCTCCTCATAATCATGTAGAGAATCCTTTACAGCAGAAAGTAAGTTGGAGTCATCGGTTGATACAAAATGCTTTTCACTGGAATGAGCTCTTCCCTTAAGGTGAACATCTTCTTCGTAAGTTCTGGTAATTCCAATTTACAGTTTGCACAACAATGAAAAACCAATATCTCAAACACAAAACAAGTAGATCAAGAGTTCTATACTAAATTCCTGTCCTAGAAGACTTTAAAAGACTTCAAAAGACTTATGGAAGATTTATGGAAGACTTATGAAAGACTTACATAAGACTTTCAGAAGACGTTCTGAAAGACTCCGTGCATGCAAATCCTTCTGAAGTCTTCTAGGAAATCTTCCAGTAAGACTTCATGCTCGCGAAGTCTTCTGAAGTCTTCCATAGTCTTCCAGGAAGTCTTCCGGTAAGATTTTGGAAGACTATGCATGCATGAATTCCTCAGGGAAGTCTTCCAGTATAAATCTAATTAAATCTGAAGAGAAACACGAATACATCAAACAATGGGTGAACTTACACTCGGAAGCGGAGAAGTTGAGGTCCAAAACAGAGAAGTTATGGTCGCCGACAATAGCTATGGTTATAGATCTGCAAAACTCAATAGGAAAAAAGAATTCACGAAGGAGAAACAAAAAGTTTCAGATCATAAATGGAAATTCCACAGCAAATATGAGGAACTTACCTGGCGGTAGAAATCAGAACACAAAGGGTTTCAGATCTGAAAAAAAGGAAACGGGTTAGTTTAATCTACTAAAATAATCTTTGGCGATGAAGGAGAAACAAGATTCACCGGAAAAAAAAACAAGAATACCAAAAGCGAAAAAGACAGAGAAGAGATTCATCATAAATCACCACTGAAATCGCCTTAGAGCAAAGGGTTAGGATTTCCCGTGTTTTTACCAACTTTTTTTTTGAAACACCAAAAAGTGAAAATACTATTTATATGTCCATTAAATTATCAGGTTCGGTTAAATATATTTTAGTTTACTTTCAGTTATGTTAAAATTGAAGGTAAAAAATAAGTTCATGTACGGTTTGGAAGACTTCTTGGCAAGTCTTCTCAAGCCTTATAATCAAATAACTAACCAAAAAAAAAAAAAAACACTTCCTTGAACTTAAAAGAAACTTAGCAAGTGTGTAAACCAAATTATTAGATAGTCACTAACACATATTCGTTAAATTAAAAAAAAAATAGAAATATAAGATTTCAAAATCTAACCCTAAAATACTATAACATATGTTACCAACCCCTACACCAAAGATTACCATGACCCAATCACATTCACTCATCTATGTTGAAAATAATTAAATTTTAGTAAAATTAAATTTCCATCATTTAGAAATGTTTATATTTACATTATTTGGATGTTCCCTATCAAAATATATTTTATAAATTTTATAAATTATTTTTAAGATCTAATACATAAGAAGACTTTTCCTAGAAGACTTCTGAAAGACTTCGCATTAACTAGTAAACTCAAATTCTACTAAAATTTAAGTGGAAAATGGTAAAATTTGTTGTGAAATCTTCTAGGAAGTATTCTAGTACATTATATGTTAGAAGACTTCTTGGAAAGTCTTCTTGGAAGTCTTCCAAAACCTTAAAATCAAATAACTAAGAAAAAAATATATCCTTAAACTTAAAAATAAAAACTAGAAAGTGTTTTAAAATCAAATTATTAAATAGTCACTAAAACATATTTGTCAAAATTAAAAAAAAAGAGATTCCAAAATCTAACCTAAAAAAAACAACAATACAACAACATATGTTATCAAAACCTTAAACAAAGACTATCACTATTCAATCTAGGGGTTTTTGCAAAAGTAACTCAAAACTTTGAGTCAAACAAAAAACTAACCTTTTCTTTTGACTCATTTTTTTTTGAGATTTTCACCCCACACCTGCATTTTATCTACGAAAATGCCATTAAATTTTTTTTTTTTGGTTTTTCGAAAATGGCTTCTTTACTGTCTCAACCTCATCATCTTCAAGTATTTACAATATTGCCACTATCATGAATAGTTTAACAACCTTGTACTACCTGTTTGGAGCTTTTAATGCCCTTTAATGAATAGTTCAACAACGTTGTACTACCTGTTATGAACTAAAAACAACATTTCTTTCACTTTCTCTCCATATTCATCCAAAAAACTCAAGTTTTTGATTCAAAATATTTATGGTTGACAGAGCCATATTTCTTTCGTTTTGACTTACGGTTGCTTTCGTTTGAGGTTCTGGGTGGTTGGAGAAGACCTTGTGTGCAAACAAAGTCATCTCACCTAGTTTAAGGTACGAATTTGAATTTTTTTCAAGATCTGTTCGTGTAGAAGACTTACTCGTAAGTCATCTGTATGTAGAAGACTTACTGATAAGTCATTTGTATGTAGAAGACTTACTGATAAGTCTTCTGGTCAAAACGAAAGACTTAATCTAAGTCGTGCGGCTTTGTTTGTTAAAAAAAAAAACTCCAGACGACTTATATATAAGTTGTCTACGAAAAAGGGCTAGTTTTGCATTTGACCGAATAGTGTCAGATCTTTGACTATTGCTGGACGACTTATAATTCAGTCGTCTCTAAGAAAGTTAAAATTTCAATATTTTATTCAAACTAGACGACTTAAACGTAAGTCGTCCTAGGTTAGTTTTGTAATTGAAAAATAAAACTTGAAATTTAACTTTCTCCAGACGACTTAATTGAAAGTCTTCCAGCTAGACGACTTAATTGAAAGTCGTCCGGGTTAAGCAAGGTTTGACCAGAAAACTTGGGAAAATTTCTGGACGACTTTGCTTTTCCGGACGACTTTAAATTAAGTCTTCTGGCTGGACGACTTTCAATTAAGTCGTCTGGAGAAAGTTAAATTTCAAGTTTTATTTTTCAATTACAAAACTAACCTAGGACGACTTACGTTTAAGTCGTCTAGTTTGAATAAAATATTGAAATTTTAACTTTCTTAGAGACGACTGAATTATAAGTCGTCCAGCAATAGTCAAAGATCTGACACGATTCGGTCAAATGCAAAACTAGTCCGTTTTTCGTAGACAACTTATATATAAGTCGTCTGGAGTTTTTTTTTAACAAACAAAGCCGGACGACTTAGAATTAAGTCGTCCCATTTAATTTCCAATTGCAAAAGTGACCTCTTTAGACGACTTACCTTTAAGTCTTCTGGACGACTTACTTCTACGTCCTCTGCGGCAATGTTTAGTGAACTTCTTCATTTTCTCTATGTTTACTAATGTGTTTTATTTTGAATATTTGCAGATGATTCTTCAGTTACATGCAGTGTATGGAGAATGGTTGTTGAAAGATTGCCGTTGGGATTTTGTGGTTGATGATCTCAAAGGAGCAAGATTGTTTCTATTGAATGAAGATTCAACACATGCTGAACTTGTTGCAATGGCTCAAGAAGATTATAACCTGGACATGAGAACAGTGACTGTGGAGATTAGCTACTCATTACCAGCAGAAATGATGATGGCTCCAGGCAGTCCTCCCATTCATGTTACAAGTGATAGACAAGTTCGAAACTTGCTCGAGATACTCAAAACGCATAGAGTATGTCTTTGTGTATCAAGCCGCAACAAGGTGAAAACTGTTTCAGAGAAAAGGGAAGAAGCTGGTGAATGGTTTGAAGATGTTGGTGATAATGATGAAGCTGGTGAATGGGAAGAAGATGTTGGTGATAATGATGAAGCTGATGAATGTTTTGAAGATGTTGGTGATAATGAGTTTGTTGAAGATGAAAATCAAGATGGGGAGGAGGATGCTGATAACTCTATTGTTGGTGAAACGGATCAGAATGGTGGGGATTACAGTCTTTATGGAAAGGTTCAAGATGAGGACGAGGAAGATGATGATAATATTCGTTTTGAAGAAATCGAAAAGACATATGGTAAAACAAATGCTATTGAAGGAGGAAAATCGGATGGTACCAGTATCTATGTCAACCAGAGTTTTGTTAGCAAGGATGCACTGCTTTTAGAGCTGCGGTTGGCAGCAGTGAGGGTAGGTTTTCTTTCAGAATATACAAATCAATGAAAACTCTCCTTGTGGCAACATGTCGGGTTAGCGGTTGTGGATGGAAGATCAGAGCGAGTGTGAAACATGGGACAAACACGTTTTGGGTAACAAAGTATGTGGAAAGACATTTATGCTCAGTGGGAGACCGTATCGCTCAGTGGAGACACTGTACTCCGAAGTATGTTGGTAGTCTTTTCATTGATCGTGTTGGAATCATTGATGGGATAACTCCGCAGCATATCACTGATGCAATGAGGAACATGTTTGGCATGGCGCTTGATTACACCACTTCATACAGAGCACTGTTATATGCACAAACATTGGTGAGAGGATCAGCAGAAGAAGGGTATTCGCGTCTGCCATCATATCTCGAGCAAATCTCCATTGCAAATCATGATTCTATCACGGCTATAGAACTTGATTCTATGAAAAGATTTAAGTATCTATTTCTCTCTTTTGGAGCTTCTATAAAAGGTTTTAAGTATCAGAGAAGGGTCATTGTGGTGGATGGAACTCACCTAAGTGGAAAGTATGGAGGTGTTATGTTAGTTGCAGCCGCACAAGATGGGAATTTTCAGATATTCCCATTGGCTTTTGGGATCGTGGATGCTGAAGATGATCCTTCTTGGGAATGGTTTTTCACAAAATTGGCTAGTTGTATATCTCATGACAAGCCTCTGGTGATAGTCTCCGACCGGCACGCGGCCATTAAAAGTGCGTGTGATAAGGTGTTTCCTTGGGCAACCCGAGGAATATGTTATTATCACCTTCAAGATAACGTTGTCAAAAAGTTTAAAGGGAAACATCTCTTGTACTTGGTGAAAGGGGCTGCTTATGCTCACACGGTACGATTTTGACCGGTACATGGCTGAGATATGGAGTGCAAACCTGGAACTTGCAACGTATTTGGAGAATGCCGACGCCAGCCTATGGTCAAGGGTTTATTGTAAGGGGAACATGTACAACATAAAAACAAGCAACATCGCTGAATCTATTAATTCCGCACTGAAGCGAGCAAGAGGATTTCTGATGCCGTTCCTGCTGGAGTTCATAAGGGAGAAGTTAGGAAAATGGTATTGGAAAAGGAGGCAAGATGCTTTGAGTCTCACAACTCAACATAGCCGGGGTGTTGAATACTTGCTTGCTGTTCGAACAGAGATAGCGGATACGATGACGGTCCAACCAATTGATGGATGGCGATTCTTTGTGAAAGGTGGCAAAATGGACTGTGTGGTTGATTTGGAACATGCAAAGTGTGATTGTGGTGTCTATGCAGTGGAGAAAATACCTTGCTCTCATGCTATAGCTGCTGGAACACATGTTGGTTTGCATATCTCCACACTTGTATGTCCAGTGTACTCAAAGAATTATTTGTATGCAGGAGAATATATATCTTATCGTGTCACAACATCTTGAGGAACGAATGCTTTCCTCCAGACGTAAAGCGTGGTCCGGGGAGACAGAAGAAATCAAGATGGCAATCTTGGTTGGAGCTATCTAGGATGAGAGGACACAAATCCAGGAAGAAACACAGGGCTTATAGATGCTCAAACTGCAAGCAAACTGGCCATACGAAACAAAATTGTACACAACCAGTTGACTAGTCGTCCAGACGACCTTCTACTAAGTCGTCAAGTGTATTTTATTTTTAGACGACCTTCTACTAAGTCGTCCAGTGTATTTTATTTTTAGACGACCTTCTACTAAGTCGTCCAGTGTATGACATTTTTAGACTACCTTCTACTATCCCTTCAAGTGTATTTTATTTTTAGACGACCTTCTACTAAGTCGTCCAGTGTATTTTATAAAATTTAGACGACCTTCTACTAAAAGTCGTCCATCTAAAAGACCTTCCAGACGACTTAACTGTAAGTCGTCCAGCTGGAAAACCTTCCAGACGACTTAATTGTAAGTCGTCCAACTGGAAAACCTTCCAGACGACTTAACTGTAAGTCGTCCAGCTGGAAAACCTTCCAGACGACTTAACTGTAAGTCGTCCAGCTAGAAAACCTTCCAGACGACTTAACTGTAAGTCGTCCAGCTGGAAAACCTTCCAGACGACTTAAACTAAGACGTATGTTGCTTTTGGTGTGTACTAAAACGAGTACTAAAACTTATGTTGCTTTTGGTGTGTACTAAAACTTATGTGATTTTTGTTTGTCTTTTGTTGTATTTCTTTTGAGCCTAGAATAAATACAAATCGTTACAAAATCAAGTTCAAATACAAAGACAAGTTCAAAAACAAATACAAATCTAATCATACATGCCCACGAACTTATCACCATCCTGGTTTTCTTTCAAATGCTGATCACGAAGCTCCGTAAATAAATCCACCGCCATCTTATCCCTCATATTCTTCGCGTTGGACCTAGCAAAGTCTCTTTCGTTAAAGGGGACCCCAAGAGCATGACATTCAATGTACTTTAGAGCGTACACGCCACAATCACCATTGTTGGCCGTGGGTACATTAACCTGTCTCTCATATGTGTATGGCTCCAACCCGTATGTGACCCGTATTTCGTCGGTGGCAGCGCACTCAACAAGCAGATAAGGGACCATCTCGAGAAAAGGCTGCATTACCTCATCCCATGCTTCTGCTGCCGTAGTTGAAGGTATGCTGTCCCAGACGACTATGTGCCTCTTAGGGATCGATATCCAAATAGCAACCCAATGAGTGTTGTTCAAGTTCACTGGCGCATAGATATCATCAATGTCCTCCCCCCCCCCCCACACCTTTTTTGATTAGCAAAATGATGGTACTGATCCGTCATAATAATTCCACGCCCCACCAGGTAGCATTCTTCCTAAACCTTTGTGATCGGGTTCCGATAATTTGAATCTCGGATAGTGGTCTCTCCAAGTCTGGGAAAAGTTGTGATCCAGGAAGCACATTCGCTCGCTCCTGAAAGCTTGTGGGTTCTCCTGATACCTCTGCCTCAGCAAATTAATCCAAGCATCTATATGCTGCATATAAAATAATACAAGTTAGAAGATACCAGACGACTTATATTTACCAGACGACTTAAATATAAGTCGTCTGGAAAGTCGTCTACAAAGTCTTCCAAGTAGACGACTTACTGATAAGTCGTCTACTTGGACGACTTTGTAGACGACTTTCCAGACGACCTATATTTAAGTCCAGACGACAAAGATACAAGATAAGCAAAAGACTTACGCAGTATTCCAGCCATGTTTTGGCTGTCCGGAGGATGTGATAGCACCAAGTTGGTGATGTACGTGGTTTGTCTTCCTTCTTAGTGAAATAATGACTGCAAACAAAAAAGCAATCAGTTTTGGTAGACTAAATCAAGCTATTATGGGTAAAGCAATCACTTACGGATCAGTTTTCAACCAATCAGCGAGTTCCTTCAACTTAGGTCTGTTTAATGGGGGAAATGGATTATAGGCTGCCACTTTATATTTCTTTTTCTCTGCCGTATAAGGAGATTTCTGCGTGGGAGCAGGTTTGTTCGCTCGTTCACTCCTTGCACGCACAGAAGCATCCAACTTCTCTCTGTATATAGCACCCGCCACCTCAAAGTCCGAAGCAGTGGAAGCTGTTTTGTCCAATACAACCATGCTCTGTTCTGAAATTGGAACGCTTGATTGTGGAACTGGAACGCTTGGTTGTTGTTCGGTGGAAGCGACGCTCGATTGGTCTTTGGAGGAGACACCATCTGCTTTATCCTCCGGCAAACTCTTCTTTCTCGAGTTCGCCTCATCGCGAATTTCTCTCTGCAATATAAATAGCACACTAGTTAACCCTGGACGACTTAAATATAAGTTGTCTGGACGACCAGTTGACTATGGACGACTTAAATGTAAGTCGTCCAGACGACTTATCAGTAACTTATCAGTAAGTCTTCTGAACGAAATTAAGTCGTCTGGACAACTAGTTAACCCTGGATGACTTAAATATAAGTTGTCTGGATGACTAGTTGACCTTGGACGACTTAATTCTTGTTGGGAGAGGATTTGTTACTAACCTCGGATTCTTTGGCTTGAGGGGTAGTCTGTTTGACTCGAGGGGTAGTCTGTTTGGCTTTGGTGACACCAACCATCTTCTCCACAGCTTCCACCCTATCGGACAACTTCCTAATCTCCTTGAGGCACTTCGTAAACCCATGTTTCATGCATTCAACTACGTCCTTGAACATATTTACCATCTCCTCTCTGGTCATCCCACTAGCCTCTTCACTAGCCTCTTTAGGAGCCTCTTTAGGAGCCCCTTTACGAGCTTTCTTCAGAGGCCTTGGATTGTCTTCCTCCTCCTCCACCACAACCATCTCTGTGGCTTTCTTCGATGGAGTCACAACCTTAGGTTTTGTATAGACCTTAGTACCAGTGATTTCCCAGCAATCCATGGTCCACTTACACGGTCTCCGATCATACATGACTTTAATGATGTTCTCCGCGGGCAGGTCCTCAACCTCAGAGTCCCATTTTGGCAACATTTCACTAATGTCCTTCTCAACAAAGTTGATCACGCGGGTCTGCAGTAAATAGAAGAATCGAGTTAGATATTTGAAAAAAAAGACTAAATAGACGACTTAATTATAAGTCGTCCGGTAAGTCGTCCAGCTGGACGACCTTCCAGACGACTTATAATAAGTCGTCTACTAAGTCGTCCAGCTGGAAGACTTTCCAGACGACTTAATTAAGTCGTCCAGTAAGTCGTCCAGCTGGATGACCTTCCAGACGACTTATAATAAGTCGTCTACTAAGTCATCCAGCTAGAAGACTTTCCAGACGACTTTAATATAAGTCGTCTGCGCAGTCTTTTGGATTGAAGTAAATACATGTTTCAAGATAGCAGCTTTCATTGATCTGCGACCTCTGCTGCCCTCGTAAGCCAGTATCGGTGGAGACGGATTGTTTGCTCTGGGAACACCAATACTAGCACCCAATTCCGGCATAGCTGTGTACACCCATACCTGAAGAACTTGTCTAAACCCATCCACGGTGTAACAGCCAGTAATATCTTTGTTCCACAAAGAGTCCATCAGCACCTTAAACGCGACTCTCCCCTATGGATAATTCTCAAACCGTTCTAAATCCATCACTAGCCTTGCAAGACTAGATCGTGTAGCGGTTGAAAACTTTCTCCCTTCAATGAATCCAGTGAAGATGGAAAGGTACGCGAGCCGCTTGCGATCTTCCCTAGACCAATCCTCGCATCTCTTCAGTGCTGCTATTATCTGATCAGTAGTTGGCCCAGCTTCCAGATGAACTCCAGTATCCCCCAGAAAGAAACCATCTCTTTGGTAACTTCACATTTTGGTCTCTCAAGGTCCTCGATGTAATCGTAGTTTAGACCAGTGAGGTTTTCAAACTCTAACAGTGAAAACCTCAAAGGTTCTGGACCAACGAGAGACCACATCTCATACTTCTTCTTAATGTCCAGCTGGAAATTGAGCATGTAGTGAACCAGCCTTGAAGCCCAACCAAATCCCTGCTCCTTGAACTTGATGAAAACTCCCAAACTCGACTCCTTGAGCTCTTAAAATTCGTCATCAGTAAGAGTTTCCCTAAGAGCAGTATGCAACTTGCTATTATCCGTATGATACGAAATGCTATTTAGGCTTCTGGCTCTTCCTCTAATGTGTATAACCTACGGGGGAGTTCTGGAATATCCATCTTTTTTGTCTGCAAAATAATCAAAGACAACAATAGAGATAAGCTAAACAAGATAAATCTAACAAGACGACTTAGTAGACGACTTATAATTAAGTCGTCTGGAAAGACTTCCAACTGGACGACTTAGTAGACGACTTATAATTAAGTCGTCTGGAAAGTCTTCCTGCTGGATGACTTATATTTAAGTCGTCTACTAAGTCGTCCAGTTGAAAGACTTTCCAGACGACTTAAATTACAAGTCTTCCAGTAGAAAAATTTAAAGCGGACCTGATTAGTCGCAGAATGAGTACTCGTCATTGCGGTTATAGATCTGAAAAAATAAACGTGAAACGGTGAGAATGAGTAAATTGACAGAGACAACGTTTTATGTTAAACGGCGCTAGTGTTTAGAGGAAGCGGCGGTGAGAACGTTTGTGAGCACAGTGGTGATGGCGACGGTTTGTTCGGAAATAGTGGAAGCGGCGGCGCTAGGGTTTAGAGGAAGCGGCGGTGAGAACGGTGAGAATGAAGTGAGATAGATAGCCAACGTTGAGAACGATGGTTTGTTCGGAAATAGTGGGAATTCGAAATCTCCTTTGATATCGCCTTTGAGAGAGAACTGTTAGGGTTTCTGAATTTTGCGAAAAATTAACAAAAAAAAAATCACCTTATATATTGGGTAAATAATCCGGCTAGCTTTAAAAGTACAGTGGTAAAATTTAAGGTTTGGTCCGGTTTAGACGACTTACAAATAAGTCGTCTGGCGGATAATGTACATCAGACGACTTAATATTTAGTCGTCCGTTTACAGACGACTAAATTTTAAGTCGTCCCAGACCCTAAAATGAAACCCTAAACTAAAATGACTAAATTAACTAACTAACCACGTTATAAAATCAAATTATACTTCAATAGTGTTTACTATACACAGAAATGAACACGCTTAGGTAATTTTTAAATTTTTCAAAAATGGTTTTAATGCTTTCTAAAATCTAACCCTAAGAACACATACAATACTACAACATATGTTGATGAAACATAAACTAAAGAATATCATGACTCACTACTTTCACTCATCTATGCTGAAAACAATTGAAATTTGTTATATCTTAATTTATATCTCTTAAGACATATGTTAATTACATAATTCCCATTTTTCACTTATGTTTAAGAATAACTGTCCAGACGACTTTCAGTTAAGTCGTCTGAACAGACGACTTGCGAGGGTTAGAAACGTAAAAACAATTCCGTTTTTTTGTTTGTTCACAAGGGGATAGTTGTAATTTCAATAGCATTTTAAGTTACTTTTGTCTTTGACCCAAGTTTGGGTATTCTTTTGGGTTTGACTCTAAGTTTTGAGTTACACTTGGCAATTCTCCCTTCAATCTATGTTGAAAACAATTCAATTTTAGTAAATCTAAATTTACATCATTTATAAATCATAAATGTTTATAGTTACATGATTACATTATAAATTTTATAAATTATTTTAGGATCTACTGGACGATAAGACTTCTAGTGGACGTGGAGGATTATAATGTAAAACTTAATACATATTTTTGTTTGGTTATATGAGGTTTGTTGTAATTTCACTAGATTTTAGTTTACTTTTGCATTTTATTGAATTGGGGGTATACTTTAGATTTAAAATAAAGTTTTGAATATTTTTGGAAATTTCCCAAAAACTTCCCCAATAGTTAATTTATATGTATATTAATGATTTTTTATATGTATTTAATTAGCAATGATTTATCATGTCATAATTGTTATATAAATTTTAGGTACACATGTGTATTTGAAAGATTCTTATTTACTAATTCTTAAAATATGACTATGACAATATAATATCCAGATGTTAAATATCATAATAAATCTTTAGTTAATTAACTATTAAATATTAGTGTTAGATACCAGGTAAATATAAATAAATATAATATTTTTAATAATGGTAACAAATACTTATATTGAGATGTGAGTGTAAATAACTTGGAATATTAGCTCTACAAACTTAGTCTAAAACATAATATTCTGTATTCACTTTTTTTTTGACAACCTGTACTCACTTTAGGATGCACATATTATTCCAGCATAATTAATTTTTAAAGAATTTTTCACATTATCATTATCACTATATTTGGATCTCCTCTGGCTACGTGTATCCCTTTCATACCTTTGTTTCTTCATGCGTGTTATATATTTAAGTGAAATGCTGCAATGCTTTATTTATTTAAGTGAAAGGGTGCAAAACTTTATATGAACCATTGCAATTGTTTATATGAACTATTGTAACTATTAATGAAAGTAACCTTTGGTAATAACAATATTTATGTTTGCACCCCTTGGTGATTAACCATTGTAAACCTTTGGTAATAACCATATTTATGTTTGCACCCCTTGGTCATTAACCATTATAACTCTTTGCTAAACATTGCAACTCTTCATTAACCGTTGCAACTATTGGTTTAACCATTGCAACTATTAGTTGCAACTCTTCACTCTCTATATAAAGAGATGTAGGCATTGGAAAATAAGAAAAAAAAATCATAAACTAATAGTTAGTAAGAGAGTAAAAGAGAAAAAGATTCATTACTCAAAGATCATCAAAGACTTTTAAGAAACACATATAACACTAAAGTTGTTTTTGTTTCTCTTGTATCTTAGCCTAGAACAAGAGTGAGACTTTGATTGACTTATCTTACAAAGGGATTTCGTGTAACCCAAGTTTTGGAATAGGGTCGAAATACTCTTTAAGGAAAGCACGGCGATTCAATCATTATCCAAGTATATAATTCACAACTTTTCAAGTTACAACCCAAAATAACCAACAATCTTAAAGAGTATTTTCTTGTGAATTATGGCTGGTGTGTCTGTGCGAGAGATGACATCGAAGTTTGGAAAGTTAGATAAGTTTGAGGGAGTAGACTTTAGAAGATGGCAAAAGAAGATGCACTTTCTCCTCACAAATCTGAATGTAGTGTATGTTCTAAGCATACCTATGCCTATTGTGCCAGAGGATGCTCAAAACGAGTCTTTGGATGAGACAAGGAAGCAACTTAAATGGGAAAATGGCGATTACATATGTCGTGGCCATATTCTCAATGGTATGTCAGGTCCTCTCTTTGATGTTTATCAGAATGTTGAATCCGCAAAAGAGTTGTGGGATGCGTTAGAATCAAAGTACATGGCTTCGGATGCTTCTAGCAAGAACTTCCTTGTTAGTAATTTTATTAATTACAAGATGTCTGATTCTAGGCCAGTTATGGAGCAATACAATGAATTGCTTCGTATACTAGGTCAATTTTCGCAACCCAACATGAAGATGGATGAATCCATCTCAGTGTCGATTATCATCGATAAATTACCACCTTCATGGAAAGATTTTAAACACATGTTAAAACACAAAAAGGAAGAGTTGTCTCTTGTACAACTTGGCAGTCATTTGCGCATAGAAGAATCTCTAAGGGCGCAAGAGGGTGAAAAACCCAAAAATAATGAGGCTGGTACTTCTACCATCAATATGATGGAGGAAGGTGTGAGTTCTAAGAAAAATTGGAAGAAATGCTCTTTTAATAACAACACTTACAATGGATCTAACAAAAAGCTCAAGAGCATTTGTTAGAATTGTAACAAACCGGGTCACATAAGTCGTGATTGCCGAGCAAGAAAGGATAAGAATAAAACGGGACAGAACCGTTTGGGACAAGGGTCTAAGGACCAAGGTCCATCCACTCATCAAGGTCAAATCTTTAAGATTTATGAGGCATTTTATGTGCAAGATGATGAAGTGACATGGTGGATTGACTCGGGTGCAACAACACATGTTTGCAGGGATCGTGAATGGTTCATTACATATGAGCAAGTTCAAGATGGATCCGTACTTCATATGGGAAACGAGTCAACTGCCCCTATCCTAGGTCGTGGAAGAGTGGTGTTAGAGTTTAGTTCTGGAAAAATCCTTAATCTCAAGGATGTACTTCATGTACCCGGAGTTAGGAAAAACTTAGTCTCTGGTAGTGTTTTAAATAAATGTGGTTTTAAACAAGTGTATGAATCCGATAAGTATATATTATCGAAATGTGGTGTGTTTGTTGAATTTGGATATTTCTGTAATGGAATGTTAATGCTTAATATAAATAAAGTTAATAAAGTTAGCAATTTTTTTGTATGGCAAGTTCTAGAAAAAATGATAGCTCTTTATGGCATGCTAGATTAGGTCATGTTCATTATAATCGTATGATTAATATGTCTAAAGAAGGGTTGATTCCTACTTTTGATATAGGTTTAGAAAAATGTAGTACTTGCATGCTAACAAAAATAATTAGGCATCCATTTAAAAGCATTGAAAGAAATTATGTAGTGTTAGGACTTATACATCTATGTGATTTGCATGCTACACCATCTTTAAGAAATAAAAAGTATTTTGTCACTTTCATAGATGATTACTCTCGTTTCTGTTATGTGTATTTATTACATACTAAAGATGAAGCCCTAGATAAATTTAAGATTTATAAAACTGAGGTTGAACTAGAACAAAATGGTTTGATCAAGAAGTTACGCACCGATAGAGGAGGAGAGTATTATGATCCTGTATTTTTCCAATCCGTAGGCATTATTCATGAAACTATGGCTCCGTATATACCACAACAAAATGGTGTATCATAAAGGAAAAATAGAATTCTAAAAGAAATGGTTAATTCCATGTTATCTTACTCGGGATTAAGTGATGGATTTTGGGGTGAAGCCATGTTAACGGCTTGCTATTTATTAAATAGAGTTCCTAACAAAAAGAAAAAACTTACCTCTTATGAACTTTGGTATAAGAGAAAACCAAACTTAAATTATCTTCGAGTTTGGGGATGTAGGGCAGTTGTAAGACTACCACAACCAAAGATTAAAACTTTGGGAGAAAGAGGTATTGATTGCATTTTTATCGGATATGCAGAGTATTCCAAGGCTTCTAGGTTTTATGTAATAGAACCTAATGATTCAATAGCAGTTCACACTGTCATTGAATCAAGAGATGCAATATTTGATGAAACTCGGTTTTCATCTATACTTATACCAAGACCTTGGTTCCAAGTTCAAGTGGAACTAGTAAAGGAGAAGAAACTATTGTGCCTCCTAACATGTCACCTATGCTCGTAGGAGCAAGCGAGGAAGGATTGAAAAATCATTTGGTTCTGATTTTCAAATATATTTAGTTGAAGGATCAAGAGATGAGATTGGTTTCCAACACTCATATTGTTATCATATTGATAATGATTCAAGAACTTACAGTGAGGCTATGAAATTTCGAGATGTTGCCTTTTGGAAAGATGCAATAAATGATGAGATGGACTCCATCAAGGGAAATAATACTTGGATCTTGTCGGATCTCCCACCCCGTTGCAAGCATTTACGCTGCAAATGGATCTTCAAAAAGAAGATGAAAGTTGATGGAACAATCGATAAGTTTAATAGCCCGATTAGTTATTCAAGGCTTTAAACAAAGGGAAGGTATTGATTATTTTGATATATATGCTCTAGTTGCTAGGATCTCTTCTATAAGATTATTAATAGCTTTGGCAGCAATTAATAACCTTGTGATTCACCAAATGGATGTTAAGACAGCGTTCTTAAATGGTATTTTGGAATAAGAGGTATATATGAAGCAACCTGAAGGTTTTGTTATGCATGGTAATGAGCATAAGGTGTGTAAGTTGATCAAGTCATTGTATGGGATAAAGCAAGCACCTAAGCAGTGGCATCAAAGGTTTGATGAGGTTGTCTTATCAAGTGATTTCAAGTTAAACCAATCGGATAAGTGCTTATATAGCAAATTTGATGAATCCGGTAATGGAGTAATCATTTGCTTGTACGTTGATGAAATGTTGATCTTTGGTACTGACCTTAGACAAGTAGAGCTTACAAAAGATTTTTTGTCATCAAACTTTGCAATGAAAGACATGGGAGAGGCAGATGTGATTCTTGGAATTAGAATCAAACGTGAAAACAAAGGACTATCCTTGACACAATCTCATTACATTGAGAAAATTCTTAAGAAGTTCAATTGTGAGAATTGTTCTCCAATGAGCACTCCCATGGATGCAAGTGTGAAGCTTATTCCTAATACAGGACAAGCAGTATCACAACTCGAGTATTCACAAGTGATTGGCTTCTTAATGTATGCCATGACGAGCACTAGGCCAGATATAGCTTACAATGTAGGAAGGTTGAGTAGATAAACTAGCAATCATAGTACTCAACATTGGCAAGCATTAAAAAGAGTGCTCAAGTATTTGAAAGGAACCATTAATTATGGTTTATCATATGTCGGATTTCCTTCGGTATTAGAAGGATATTCAGATGCAAGTTGGATTACCAACATAGAAGATCATTCTTCTACAAGTGGTTGGGTGTTTTTGCTTGGGGGAGGTGCCATTTCATGGGCTTCCAAGAAGCAAACTTGCATTACAAGTTCGACAATGGAGTAAGAATTCGTAGCATTAGCAGCTTCTGGTAAAGAGGCATAATGGCTAAGAAATTTAGTGTACGAGATTCCATTGTTGCCGAAACCAGTATCACCAATTTCTATCCATTTTGATAGTCAAGCTACCTTGGCTAAGGCCTATAGCCAAGTGTATAATGGTAAGTCTAGACACCTGGGCGTTAGACATAGCACAGTACGTGAGATGATCACTCACGGGGTGATTACAATAGAGTTTGTTCGGTCTCAACAAAATTTAGCTGATCATTTGACGAAATGATTAGTTAGGTACTTAGTAATTAAATCGGTTAAAGGGATGGGTTTAAAGTCCATTTGAAATCTTTAATGTTGGGATACCCAATTCCCCTCTAATACAACGTTAAATGCTGAATTCAATGTGGAAAGCCTACACTTAAAGATTGAAGCACATTTTTTTATGGTATGTTCTTGGACCTGAAAGAAGAGATAGGTTGAAATACTAGTCTTAATAAATACTTTGAAAAAGTGCGTTTGCAGGTGCATGACTGAAAGTATTTACCTATATGAGTGTGAGAGGATGCCGCTTCAATAAGCTGGGACTTGGCTTTGTATGCACTCATGAATGGATAGGGACACATGACTTATAATAGTGTCAAGTATAACACTTAGAGTAGTGTGAAAACATGTGTGTTTATTATCTTCATGTGCCCAAAATGGGTTGAGGGATTCAATCCATAAGACATCCTGATTCTCGGACATTTGGAATGTGTAATACACTAAGATGAAAATTCAATTCTTCGAACATTTTCATTTATGCATGAGTTTGATATATGTATTAATTATTTTATGAATCTATGATTACACTTAAATGGGGGAGGATTGTTATATATTTAAGTGAAATGATGCAATGCTTTATTTATTTAAGTAAAAAGGTGCAAGACTTTATATGAACCATTGCAATTATTTATATGAACTATTGTAACTATTAATGAAAGCAACCTTTGGTAATAACTATATTTATGTTTGCACCCCTTGGTGATTAACCATTGTAAACCTTTGGTAATAACCATATTTATGTTTGCAC
Organism: Moricandia moricandioides; assembly: GCA_905132885.1. Classification (NCBI taxonomy): domain Eukaryota; kingdom Viridiplantae; phylum Streptophyta; class Magnoliopsida; order Brassicales; family Brassicaceae; genus Moricandia; species Moricandia moricandioides. Next base: position 276,389 of record CAJHQQ010000227.1, read on the forward strand.
CCCTTGGTCATTAACCATTATAACTCTTTGCTAAACATTGCAACTCTTCATTAACCTTTGCAACTCTTGGTTTAACCATTTCAACTATTAGTTGCAACTCTTCACTCTCTATATAAAGAGATGTAGGCATTGGAAAATAAGAAAAAAAAATCAGAAACTAATAGTTAGTAAGAGAGTAAAAGAGAAAAAGATTCATTGTTCAAAGATCATCAAAGACTTTGAAGAAACACATATAAACACTAAAGCGCTTTTTGTTTCTCTTGTATCTTAGCCTAGAACAAGAGTGAGACTTTGATTGTCTTATCTTACAAAGGGATTTCGTGTAACCCAAGGCTTGGAATAGGGTCGAAATACTCTTTAAGGAAAGCACGGCGATTCAATCATTATCCAAGTATATAATTCACAACTTTTCAAGTTAGAACCCAAAATAACCAACAATGCGAACCCTCACGGTTCCAATACCGTATTTTACCAGAATCTTCTTGCTCTGCAGCTTCCTTTTCTTCCCACTCCTTGTCCACTGCTTCTGTTTAATCCAAATTTAGTATAGTACTGAAAGTAAACACGAACTCAATAGGATTATTTGAAAGACGATTATTGAATGAACTTGAGGTGATTACAGAGAGATTAAATGAGTTAATGTGTATCAAAAGAACTTAACAAGAATTAGAAGATTAATATAAACCATAATCCTTGTGTCGTATCTTCTAAGTTTTTGTGAATACTCCCTCTCGACCTAACTCCTCCTTAAGATCTTTTTGTTATACCTTTAAGTCGGCGTAAATCCTAGTTGGCTTCTATTTATTGGCCGAGGTTTGTTTATTCAATAGGCCCATTTGAGGTTGTTTATTCAATAGGCCTATTTCATGGATGTAATTCATCTCTAACAGTAAGTCCTCCAGTTCATTGTGAGAGAAAAAGTCGATCTCAATGAATTGATTAAAATGTGTACTGAAAATAAACAGCTCGGTGAGTATCTCTCGAAGCAGGGCATTCCGATCAATGATTGGAGATAACTAATGTCGAGGAGGTTGCTAAAGTCGACGAGGTCAGACAAGAAACATTGGTTGCAAATGCCGAAAAAGACATCGGCGGTGATTCCATGGACGCAGGCGTCACGCAAAATCTTTCAGATGACTTGATCTATCCATTTTTCTTTCACCAAAATGGCTACTTCGTATGCCAGCCAAGTCTTTCTGAGGATTCTATTCGGCCATCTAAAGTAGAAGGTCATGATTGGGAAGACGTTCAATCGACCAAGTCAAAATACTCGAGTCTGATGAGTTTGTTGGAGAAACAGGGAGATTCCCCTAGCTTTTCCTTCATAATCCCATGACCAAATCAACGTCTGTGGTTGCCACCTGAATGGTACGTCTGTGTTTATGAGTCCAGGTTCCAAAAGAATATTGTAACATACTTTCCATAGTCCAAAACCGTGTTTTCAGCTCCGTATGAAGAGGTGAAATATGCCTCCTTTGACTCCCTTTTCTTAAAAGTAGGTCATGTCCTAAAGAATATTTCCAAACTCTTCCTCATCCACTAAATTGTGATTTCAAAATCCACAATTCATCCACCAAACAAATCTTCTGCAAGCTTATATAGTGAGCAGTCATTGGATGATGTAATGATCGCACATCCGCTATGTCAATTGCATTTGCTTTAACGACGCTTAACATTCACCATTTGTGTGCCTTTACTAACTCTAAAGGATCTCTTGTGCTTTCTGTAAATATTTTTTTTGTTTCAAGCTTTCTAGAGATACCATAATATTTATGGATAAGAATTTATATCCCACTTTGGGTCCTCAATACCGTAGATGTTATTGGTGTGTTAAATGTTATGGTAGGGAGTGAGGCATGATTTGGTTGAGAGTGAAGACATCAAATTTATGTCATAGGTGGAGAGGCAGAGGAAATTGAGGAGACATGTGAATACACTTTGGTATTAATTTCCAGAGGATACAGCTAGAATTATTATCCGAGATCTAGATTTGATTTAAGATATGATCCTGATCTGTTCCGAAAATCTGGATATTCGGAGTGATCGGATCTAAATTTGGATAGTAAAATGTTGGACCTGTCAAAATCGAATTCGGATCCGGATATCTTAATTTTTAGTCTGGATATCCGAATCCGTAATTTTTATTGATAAATAGTAATATCTATATATATAAACTAATTTTACTTATTATATATATTATAAAAAATTGTTATAGATTACATAAAAATAATTATATAATATTTTTAAATTACTGTTAATATTTTAATATTATTTTTATTTATTTTAAAGATCCAAATTCAGATTAGGATATCCGTCATATATTATAAGTTTTAGAAAGATATCCGACACCTGAATATCCGGAAATCTAGAAGCTGGATAAAAATAGTAAAAAACATTTACGGGTGAGAAGTTGGAACATGGGTCTGTAAGAGAAGCACTAAAGCTGCTAACTGTTTCGTTTCCATTGCCACCAATTGGAGATCAGAGAAAAGATAAAAATGTTTTTTTTGTGGTGTAAAGGAAATTTAATAATAAGAGAATTACATGACATGACTAAATTTTGTAGGATCATTTGTTTTGAATATTTTTACTAACGTGCATAGGTCGAGAATCCTATAAACATATCAACTTTGAAAACTTATTATCATACTTAAGATTATAATAAATATATATCATTACAATGTATACAAACCATAAACGGCAAAACCGAGTTTCAAGTACCGATTATTTTACAATCAGTTTGTGTGGTCTCTCATGAGCAGAAGTTACTAAGCAGCAAGCAACTTCTTAATGTCCTTCTGCAAAACCGCAGAAACAAAAACAAAAGTTTGATTATAAACCGGGAATTAAGCCGATATGAACTGAACCGGAAGTAGTTTGGTAAACCGTACCTCGATTTGGAAAGGGGATGTGGTGGGAGGGTACCTCTCAACCACCTTTCCCTTTTTATCAATCAAGAACTTCTCAAAGTTCCATTTAATGAGATCGCCCAAGAATCCTCCTGCGTTTGATTTCAAGAACTGGTAGATTGGTGCTGTGCTCGGTCCATTCACATCCACCTGTGAAGACTCAAAACTTATTCTAATCTGCAATACGCACAACTAAAAAGAATAATGAATGCTTCGGAATAATACCTTATCAAAGATAGGGAACTCTGCTTTAAACCGGGTGCAAGCAAACTGTTTGATCTCAGGGTTTGAACCGGGCTCTTGGCCACCAAACTGATTGCAGGGAAATGCTAGAATCTCAAATCCTGTAATCAAAATAACAAGAAAGGTTTGTGGTGTGTTAATGACTATTGGAACAAGGCGGATAACCTTCTAACAGGGCGCCAGGAGGTATGGCCTTCTCCGAGACTGTTCAGGAACATGGATCTATGGCATGGTACGGGGTTATTTGGACTACAAGATTATCCCACGTATATTGACTATTGCACCTCAAACGCCTAGAGAATAGATTCTTTAATCTAAATGAGTTCAAGAATTCCTTTAGCCATGAAGAACGGAAGAGTTGAAATTATCATCAATCCAACAAAAGATATGAAATGGACTCGAAGAAGTATGCTAAAATCAACTGCAGCGAACAGACCAATGCAATATCTCCCCACTATACTTATGAGAGAGCTAAGTAAAACTCACCTTGGCTCTTGTATTTCTCGTACAGATGTGAAAGCTCTGAGTAATTTGATGATGTCAAACCACTGTATGTTCCATCAAACATACGTCAACATTAGAGACCAGTAACATGAACTATGAACAAAAGCGACTTCCAAATCACACAACGTGCTTACCATCTTGAAGCGACATTGACTATCAACATAACTTTGCCCTTATATTTGTTCAAAGAAACATCATTCCCATCAATGTCCTGTCTCCACAAAAATGAATAAATCTCATTATGTTTCAAATTTAAGATTTAACCAAGAATGCCTACATCAAATTCACTAAATCAACGAAAATACTTAAGCTTCATCACAATTTGAAGATAAAGACCCAACCTTTACAGTGAAATCGTGAACGGTCTTCTCTGCAGCAGCTCTAGCTTGAACATTGAAAGTTCGGGACTTGAAGAGAAACCCAGGATTAATCGGAGATTTTAAGGAAAACCCATTACTCAGATTCGCAAAATTCGTTATGGCGGTGGAGAATTTCAAGGAAGGGGCGAGAAAAGCCGTAGGGTTTAGAGATGGATTGGGTTTGGAAACGTTGAAGACTGCAGAGAATGGTGAGTAAGAAGAAGAAGAAGCAGCCATGTTTGGTTACAGGTCCAGGAGACGACGTTATCCACTTATGCTCTCGACTCGCGTTAGTGTGAAACTGTGAGCTGATCATAGTCGAGAGCAGTTTATACTATGCCAACACACAATAAAAGTATTTTTATTTTTATTTTTTTAACCATGGGTA